>JABTTQ020002278.1:0-78337 GCA_016081115.2 Rehmannia glutinosa
TTTTAATTTGTCTAAGTTTGCCAATATGACACACAACCAGTATGGAACTAAATTAAGGGAAATATTTCAATATTTGACATGCAATCTGGTCTGTATTGTATTAAGAAAACTGTGAATGCGTTATACTGATATTTTCTCACTAACATATTTCCATGTGCAGTGAGGTATTCAGAGTTCCGCGGCATTTACTCGTTCCTTTTCTTTTTTGTCTATTTGTCAATATACTACTTCGTGGTTCTTTACTCTTTAGATTTTAAGCTAGTGTATATATTATTTGATGCACTCTCCATCCAATTTGCTGCATCTTGCTTTTTGTTGGTGCTCCATGATGTGCATGTTGATTTTACAATATCAATCATGTAAAGGGCATGACTAGAGCAACTATCTCAACTCATCGCCGTCTCATCGTATTTTCCATGCAAGTGGAAAACCTATGATGATGGTTTGGAATTTCATCTTATTCCTCCTTCGTATGAAGGTTGTGTCAGAGAATGGCATCCGGCGTAAAACTTTGCCACTTTGCTTTTTGTGTGAAATTGTAGTGTTAACTAATTTTAGGCAATTAATTGACACTATAAACTTCACACCACCGACCCCACATAGTGGGAATGATGACCTTTGCCTGCTACTGGACTCTAATGTCGTGTTTACCATTACCTTCAGTTCTCCGGAAATTATTCGGCACCAATCACCTGCACCCCAGAAGTTTGACCAACCTCCTGCTCAAGATCCTAGCTTTTCCATGAGAACAGCTGCCAGCGGTGAAGAACAGGGAGAATTGAATTCGACGCCTGTACATATAATGGACACCATAGAGAAAATTGATATATTACAGAATTCACCCCAACAATTTAGTGACAAAAAGGTTTCTGACAATAGCAAAGGGTTGGCAGGAGGCAGCTCTAGTGATAGTGGAAGTGACAGTGACAGTGAAAGTGATAGCAGTGACAGTGGCAGTGATAGCGAAAGTCATAGCAGAAGTATAAGTCGAAGTCCACTGGGAAGTAGCAGCGATAGTGAAAGCGATGCATCTACCAGTAGTAAGCAGGCATCTGATGAGGATGTAGATATTATAAGCGATGATGACAAAGAATCCAAGCATAAAATGCCAGATTCTGATCCTGTCTCATCCAAATTTCCTGTTCAATGGAGTGACCCGGATGATGAAAATATTGATATAGGGAATTATGAAAAGCAAGACGATCATGTCTCTGATGTGGTTGAGATTGAGAAAGACTCTCCTGAATTTGACCATGATGCTGAAAGGCCTGCTGCTAATTACTCATTTCCTAACAAAGAACGTGAGGAACCTGTTGCAGATATCAGACCACCTTCAGCCGATCATCATGAACCACAAGAAAGAGAAGTTAGTGACAGAAAAGCGTATGATGGACCAGACAGAGTGGTCAATGATGACTTCAAGCAAGGTCAGTCAGGTATTCATGAGAGATTCTCAAAAGGTAAATCTAAAAGACGTCATGAAGATAAGCATTCGGACGAGAGGACTCACAACAGAAAGAAGAAGAGCAAAAACTCGAGTCAACCAGTTTCTGGGACTATAAACTCTATTTTTGGTGATAGTCCTTTGCATTCATCCCCTGATATGCCTCTACTGTCGGGGCCCATCAATCTTATGGTAGACAGAACCACTAGGGATGATAGTAATGATCCCAATTTGCAAACAGGTTCTAACCAAGTAATTCCAACTAGGGCTGTCTCTGATACTCAACAGTCAGGTCAAAGATCTTTCGAAGCTCGTGTATCGACTGAGGCTCCTTCTGGAGAAAAAAGGCCTGGTAAACATGACAGCTTGGATCGTGGTGTTAAATACCCCGAAAGAAATCTTCAAACCAATGAGGGTCTTCGGACACAGAAAGGATTTAACACAGAGGCACACATCGAAGATGGTTTGGTTACTGAGAGAAGGCCGATGAAATTTTCCACAGAAAGTGTTGGAGACAAACACGCAACAATGACAGAATCCCATTACAGAAAACCTGAAATGCAGGGGAAGGTAAAGGAGGCTGGCCCTCATTCTAACTCAAACATAGGTTATTCTCCTAAGGGAAATAATACTAGTACTACAGATAAATTTCCAGTGATAAATGGCCGGGGTAGTGTACTTCGAAGAGAATATTCGGACTTGGAGTTGGGTGAATTTCGAGAACCCTCCCCTTTGCCTAAGAAGCAATTTGAGAGGAAAAGTTCTTTCAAACAACTGGATAACAAACAAGTGGATCCCGAATGTGGGAACTCAGATTTGGGTAGGGGAAAACCACCTAATAAGATTACTGCAGATTCGGGAAAATTGTCCCCACCAAATTCAGAAGCAGTAGTTTCTGGAATTCCAGATGGACCACCATCTAAGAAAAAAGCCCCAGAACATTATGTTGATGATATCACAAGATCTCATCACAAAAGCATTAGACCTCTGGACCAGCATCATCAGTCCTGGGGAGATCATACTGAATCTGTCTCGCAGCATAATAAAGTTCCAGAAATGAGTAATAAAAGTAGATTTGCTGACACTGGAACGGGTCGGGGGCCAAGCGTGGAGGCTTATGGAGATACTTCCAGGAGAATGTCTGCCAATTCAACAGAGCAGCAGCATGACCCTATTCGAGGAGTTGGACCCCATACTACAAAAGAAAGCAAGAAACAGAAGCCCAATGTGGTAGGTGACTCAAATGGTAGACGAATAGATGCTTCTTTGACAGATAGCAATAACGGCGGTCAAAAAAAGAAAGATTCTTCTACAGATGAAAATAGTTGTTTATACACCAAGTACGAGAAGGAGGAACCTGAGCTGAAGGGTCCAATAAAGGATGCCTCTCAGTAAGTATAAACAGTGTTTTCTGAAAATAATGAAGGTTTATTGTACCTTCAATTTTTTGTATGTCGAAAACTGTACATTTGTGGCTCAGTTTTATGTGTCTTCCTATTTTGTCAGGTACAAAGAATATGTGAAGGAATATCAAGAGAAATATGAGAGCTATTGCTCCTTGAACAAAATCTTGGAGTCATACAGGTATTTTATGGGCAATATTAGGTCTCATTCTCAATTTGTTGGTCAAATTATGGTGTCTGACACACATATTTCTGATATGCATAGGGATGAGTTCAGTAAACTCGGGAAGGATCTTGAGGGTTATAAAGGCAGTAGGGATATGAAGAGATATCATGACACCTTGGAGCAGATGAGATCATCATTTCGTCAATGCGGGGAGGTACTTAATGTTTTTCTTTTTCCTGTGGTTTCCTGTGTGGATCTATCTGGTCAATTCCCTATTCGTAAAATTATAATACTGAAATCAAAGAACAACAACAACTATGTTGATGTCTTGATTCTAGACTTTCAACCAGTCTTTTCTGTGAATAACTAGCGAGTAGCGATTACTTCTGGACTAACACCTGAACTTTTGCAGAGACATAAACGGCAGAAGAAAATATTTATCGTGCTTTATGAAGAACTGAAGGTGCCTACCACTTGGTCTTTACTATAAGGGATGATTACAAAAACTACCCTTGAGTTTTGGGTTAATTACAAAAAAATCCCTTAAGAGGTTTGATTCTATGTTGAATGTAAGGGGGTAGTTGTAATATTGGGGAGGGGGGGGAGGGGAAGGGGTGCACGGTGTTTTAAATGTTTTTGCTTATGAAGAGGGTAAAGTGTAATACAGAATCAAACCTCAACAAGTTTTTTGTAATTTTCGAAAACATGTTTTTTTAATTAACTCAAACCTCGGGTAGTTTTTGTAATTAACCCTTATTATAATTGCTGCTTGATTTTGTCAGTCATTCTGTTATCTTTGGTTAATACGATCCATGTTTATGTTCCATTTCAGCATTTGAAACAGATGATTAAAGACTATGCAGCTTCATATAAAAGAGACTGATTGTTTATGATTTTTGCTGTTGGGATACCCAAATATCCCATTTGGATATAATACACATCAGGAGATTTAATCCTTGTGCGTTGTGATGGTCATCTTCTCTGTATTTTTGCCGAGGGTTTCACGGTGGAACCTTGCTCGAGGTGCTCTGCCATTGACTCCTGCAAAGCTTCAGCTCTAACAGCCGGCGTTGCAAGCCCATGAAAAGAGTGGTGTCGATGAAATAGTCCCGTAATGATGGCGCGACTATTTATAGCAATACCGATGAATGGAATTCGGAGTCATTTTTGTGGATACTCAAAAATATGTATATATGACTGTACAATATCTTATCCATGGTTCATGATATAGTTGCATTTAGTGGTTTTTTGAGGCAGGTGTACCTTATAAGGTTTTCTTTTCCCCTAATTTTTTTCAGTTAACACGTATCCATTGTGATCAATTTTGACATTTCTATGGTATTAATTACCAGCACAGGCTTTTTAGTTTCTCTTTAGTTATCTGGATAAATTATGACCCCGTCGCAATTTCTTTGGGAAGTTCTTCTGGAAATTGATGTTTTTCAAGTTGAATTGAGTGGGAATCAGATTTTGGTCGAGTGATTAAGACTCAAGCCCACATCAGAGCTCTGCGTTCGATTCTCATTACCCTTCCCCTTCCAGATGTATTAAACCAGATGTAATTGATGGTATTAAAGTTCGAGTGGAACTAAATTCAGATAGCACGATTTCATACCACCGGAATCTGATCAATGAAAAATTTATTGATGTAAATCAAATATATTATTGTGCAAACTTGTTTGCAATTTTATTGAGTTTATAACATAGTATTTGAGTTTGGTGCAAATGTGAATCAAGTTTGGTGCAAATGTGAATCAAAATTGAGTTTGAATGAGTATTATCGATCTAATATGATATGAGTTAGGATATATTAGTATTTTTTTATACAATATACTTTTTACTAATCATGAGCTGATTTTTGATTTTATCACGAAAAAAATGTTTAGGCTTGACTTCATAAAATAAAAATATATTCAAAGTTGGTTACCAATATTAAAAAAATTAAATTCAAATAAATAGTTAACACTCCATCACGAAATAATTAATTTATGATTTCAATGCTATTTAGATATATTTATTTGGATTTAATTAATTTAAATAAGTATTCGAATTAAGCTGAGTGGATCCACCCATTAACCGAGGCCGAATATACACATTTGTTCCGGGCCCATAGCCCAACTACACCCGGAAGGCCCAAATTTCCAAAATGGTCATTTTCGTTCTTCCCAATTCCCATCGCATTCTGAGAATCAGTTGAAGGGTTTTAGCTACAGCAGAGGAAAAAGGAGAAGAAGAAAGGGGGAGCAAAATGGGAAGAAGAATATTGAATGACGCCTTGAGAACCATCGTCAATGCAGAAAAGAGGCGCTTCGCCTCCGCTGAGCTTAAGCCCATCTCTAATGTCGTGGCATCTTTCCTGCAAATCATGAAATACAGAGGTATTCATATTACGAATTGTATCTGTAAATTTATACTTGTATACAATTTCTGCGTTTTACTTCGCTTTTGGTTGATGCAATAGGTTTTTTAATGATATAGGTAGATATAGGTGTATGATGTTATGAATCAGACCAGGATTTACTTCAAATGACATTTCAGTGAGGGAAAAAGTAGAAATTTGGGGGAAGAATGAGATAGAGAGAAATAGAAGAAGAATGAACAAAGGACACAAGATGAGGAAAAAAAACTGGAAATTCAAAAACTGCTCAATTGAGCTCTGTTATCGGCTCAGGGTTTCTTTATACAACTACCCAGCTAACTAAGTAACTAATATTTGTTCATTTTGTTTAAATAAATTGTGTTTCGGTTTACTTTCTTTGTTTGTATGTTTCTTTGCTGTACTTAGGTATGAAATATAACCGTACTTTGCTTCTTCTATGGAGGTTTTAATTGAAGATTGAGGAAATTGAGGTTGTTGGAAAGTGTTGGAATGATTTGCTTCAGATAGTTCTAAAGTTTGATCCCATTTTTTAAGTTTTCTTAATTTTTTTTTTCAGAAATGATAATCGTGAATAAGCGTAAAGTTATTGTGAAATGACAGGTTACATTAAGGATTTTCAAGTGCACGATCCACATAGGGTAGGGAAGATAACTGTGCAGCTGCTGGGGAGAGTTAATGATTGTCGGGCTATCACTTATAGACAAGACATTAAGGCTCAGTACATTGAGAATTACAAAACCCGAGCTCTTCCAACACATCAGGTTTGTTATTTTTCCTTGGCATTTTTAATTGATTGGTGTCCGTCTTTGTTTAACTGAGACTGCATTGTTTTTGATAAGTTATGATACCATAAGGTCTTTAATTAGTTTTATTCAGTAAATGTAGGCCGAAACTACAAGTTCAGTGTTCTTATGAATGCACTGTATTTGAATGATTTGCAGCTTTTTTGTGACAGTTGCAGGTGTAGTTCATAATCTGGAGATTGTTTACCGAATCATCTTTGGCATAGAAAGTGTGATTTCGTCTTAATGCTCTATATCTTGAATTCTGTGACATTCATATACTGTGGAATAAGAAGGATTTTTAGCATTTCAAATAACAATATTTTGATTTGGTTAATGCAATCAAACCACCTAAGCATATTATATACCCAATAGTTTGGTAAATTGCCTGAATTGGTAGACCTTTTTGGTAGACCATATGTGTTATACTGTTATTGGTTTTGACATCTTACACAATTCCTTTGAACTCTGAGTTATCAAACTGTTTTTGATCTTGGATCGAAAGCCTGTGTACATGTCATACATCTGTGTGTGTGTGTGTGTGTGTTTTCTTGCCAAACATGAGCTATAGTATCATGTTGTGAAAGAAAGTATCATATTTTCTGTATATCGCTTTGGATTTTTATGAATGGTATTCTTATTTATTTTATTTGGAAATTTTATTGTATTTTCCTAAACAAGACTTTTAAGCTAAAAAGAAATTGACTGATTGTGATTGAGTTTTTTTTTTGCAAAATGCAGTGGGGCTATGTTGTAATTACAACACCGAATGGAGTTTTGGATCACGAGGAGGCTATTCGACAAAATGTTGGTGGTCAAGTGCTTGGATACTTTTACTGAAAGTTTCTATGGTTCTGGAGAGAGATGAAGTGAGACGAGCGATTCATCTTTTGTTTTGTATACTCTTTTGTCTAGCTAAGAAAGCTTAGGAAGAACATTTTTACAGTGCATGGAGCTCCCATTGGAATAACTTCAGGGATAATTTGGTGATAATCAATTGTGTGACATGTACTTAATTTTATGTGTCTTTTGCATCTCTTTTTCTGAAATTTAACCTAAAGAAACACTGTTTTGTGGATCCTGGATGAACCTTTAGGTTCTGTAAATTTTGAACAAGATGCATATAGAGATCATGATTCTATAAGCATCGTTTCTCATCTCTAAGATGACGTTTTGGGCATTTGATAATCGAGAGATATTTGGTTGGGCTAAGGTGGAATAAAATCATAAATCGATGAGTGTTTATTTTAACGCGTTAATAAGAGCAGTTCATCTCATATTCCTCATTCTGATCCTACTTTCTTATTCCGACACATGTATAATTATGACATCGTCTTGTATACTTATCATTCATCCAATACAATTAAATAAAAGGTAGGATCAGAATGTGAACATGAAATATCAATCCAAACGCGCCAATCATTCAATACAATAAACTATAAAGTAAAATAAGATAATGGAATGAGAATTTTCAATCCATATTCCAACTCTTGTTACATGTATCACTATGGAGATGTCTAGCCCCCATGAGCACAAATGAGTTGGTAAGTGATAAGGTGATTGGAGGGAAATACTACGCGTTTTGGTTCGAATATGTGTGACACTTCTTTGTTGAAATATTGCAGATGTTGTTATTGGGTTCGTAGCCCGTTGGTCCTCTTCTTTACAGGGTTGCCACTCTACATATCCCTCAATTTACAACCCGCTCTGGTACAGGTGGGGGTTTCGTCTTCGGGACTTTTCCCTCGTCAAAGTAACGAAATGTCTGTTTTCCATTAATTATTGATGTGTATAAATGAAGAGCACTAAGTTTTAAATTATTTAATTTATATTATTGCATCCCCCTTTGGTCAGCCATTTTTTCCGAAAGCATTATATGATTATATCCACCCTCTTTAGGGGTGACCATCTTTCAATTTCTTCAAAAGTTTTGATACTATTTTCTATAATAAATCTTTTGTCATTTTTATCTCAAAAATTCTTTTGTCATTTTAAAAATAAGTATAAAAAATGTGAAACAATATTTGCTATAATATTCCTTGGTACGTCATGTAAATGTAAATTTTTGTTGACCTCCCCTCTCCAAAATAAGCATTTCTAATTTAAAAATTAATAACTAATTATTGAGTAGTGTATGTATATATATATTTGCACGTGTTTATTCAAAGAAATTCTTGAATATAACACAAAGAGACTATTATACTTCCTAATAAAATAATATTTAATAAGAATAGGTGTAATAAAAATAATCAGTTGCTTTCTTATTTAAAGAAAAAAACCCATTTCTCTCAGCAATTACAATTTGTTCTGCACTCACTCACCACAAGTAATAATTGCAATTAACTCCACTAAATCAATTCTTTTACCCAATCATTCTCTTTATTCCCATTCTCAACCCCAAAATTACTGTTTTTTCTTCATCTTCCCCTCCTCTCAGCACCCTCAATCACATTTTCTTGTGATTGCAGCTACGATACCTTTTATTACTGGAAAATAATCTGATTCAAAATTCGATCCCCCGATTTATTTTTTAATTTCGCAGCTAACACTTGAGAGCTTTTCAAGTATAGTTTCGTAAGTAAAGTTCCAGTCTTTCATTTGAGATACAATCGAATTTCTTATTTTTCTTTTTTTATTTTCAATTTGGCTTCTTGTGTTTGGGATATATGAACTGGGTTCTTGAAATTAATTTCCGCAAGTACTGTTTTGTTGCATCATTGGTTTGCTGAAGTGGGGTTGTCTTTGTAGCTTATTATAATTGTCACTCTTTGAATGCAAATTCTCATTTTATGCATTTTCATGTGTTTTGGCTTACATTTCTGGATTTTTTGTCTTCTGGAAATTAAATTTTTGGGTTATTATTGTTGTGTTTTCTTTGGTTTTTTTCTTTTTCTTTTTCATTTTTTTTGGCAGAGGGTTTATATGCTTTGTTGTCTCTGTTGCATTTTTTGTGCACATTGGCATTGCTTAATATAAGTTTATAAACAGGAAAATGATATACAATTTTAATAGTTTTTTCTGTTTCAGTTGATGTTGCTTATATGGCTAAACTGCTGAGTGAAATGAGTCCTCATAGTATTTTCTCGCAGTGTGGGTTACTAGGTACATGGTAACATGCAAACTTCGATTAATGCCGTGGAGACGGGGGAAAAGATTCACGGAATCAACTATCAAAACCCGTAGGTTCTTCAGTGTAGCATGTCCATAAAACTTACAAGATGGTTATGAAAATAAAATGGTAAGATTAAGGATCGATAAGATAACCAGCAATATTATTGTTCTAAAACTATGTTTGCATGATTATTAGTAAGGTATCTTATGAAAGGATTGCATATTATAGTTAAGAGAAATAACGAACTCGGAAGGGCTTATCTTTAACACAGAAAATCGAAATTTAGTACTGATGAGGGTTTTGTTTTGGTTCCTATAAGATTTTATTGTACTCTTCTTTCGAGTTTCGCCTTATATGAGAATCAGATATTCAAATTGAAATTTACAGAGGTGAAGGGTAAAACCGTAGGATCATCTTATTTTTATCTCCCATTTTACAATTGCTTTGATCTATACCAATGGGGTGGTTTCAGTTAGTGTAGGATCATCTTATATCCAATTGAGATTTACAGAGGTGAAGTGTAAAAGTGTATTTTCATCTTATTTTTATCAAGCATATTACAATAGCTACAATCTACGACGGGGTAGTTTCAGTTGGTGTAGGACTAGGATCATCTTATTTTTATTTCAAATACCATACCAAAGCTGTGATCTATACTTATAGTGTCGTTTAAGTTGCTGTTGTATTAGCGCATGTTTATTTTTTGCAGAAAGCAAACAATTTTAAGCCGACGCCTAAATTGTCATGCTGAATGTTGCTTCCGGCTGGTGGAGTTGGGATGAGTTCTACAATGGATGATATGAATTTGATCCAGCAGGCTCAAAGGCATCATCTTGTTGTTAGGGAACTCGGTGAAGAGATTGATTTGGAAATAGGCCCTGGAGAAGACGACCCCTCTTTTGCCCATAACTCTCTTCTTGGTGTTCAACCACACGACCCCTCTGCCAAAGAGCATGCCGAAAACGAGCTTATGATGGGTTCTCAGCTTCCTAATGAAGATCAGGATTTGTCAAAGTCACAAACAGGGAAAAGGAAGAAGAAGGTGGTTAAGAGATGGAGAGAGGAGTGGGCCGATACGTATAAGTGGGCGTATGTTGATGTCAAGGACGGGACAGCAAGGATATTCTGTTCTGTGTGCAGAGAGTATGGGAGGAAGCATAGGCGAAACCCATATGGAAATGAAGGTAGTCGGAATATGCAGATGAGTGCCCTTGAGGAGCACAATAATAGTTTGCTTCACAAAGAGGCTCTCCGCCTGCAGCAAGCCTCTAAAGAGAAGATGATCATTGATAAACCTATTTATGTAAAAGGTGACTTCTTTTGTTGCTCTATTATTCTCTTTGATATTTACCAGTACGAAACCTTTTCTCTATTTTTCTTTATCTGTTATTTTGTCTGAGATATGCTTTGTAAGCTATTAGAAACCTCTTGTGCTCTCTCTCTCTCTCTCTCTCTCTGTGCTATGTTTTGGAAGTATCCATTATGATGTGTGTTTATGATCTGTCAATGACTTAGTTAGAGACTTGACTCTCTCTCTCTCTCTCTCTCTCTCTCTCTCTCTCTCTGTGTGTGTGTGTGTGTGTGTAATTGAGAGTTTTCTGTGGTATGTTTTGGATGTATCCATTATGATGTGTGTTTATGATCTGTCAATGACTTCGTTAGAGACTTGATGCTCTTGTAGTATTTAATGAAGTGAACAAAGTAATGAAAACCAATTTCTCTCACACTTTCCTTTCTAACAGCAAGTACCTATCTAATCTATTTAAAATGTTTTTGGATATTCTGGAATAAAATTTATGCACATATTAAATGGTATCTCTCATAATTATGTTCGTAAGAAGCATTTTAAGTCGTATTTTCCTTTGAAACAAGGAAAAAAAAGGAAAACAATTTCCTTAATGTTTTTCTCACTCAAATCCAATTTTCGACTGGAGCATCACTGTTTTGATTTGTACTTTTGTGATATCGCGTGTGATATATAAAATTACACTTGGCACTTATGCTATGACTGAACCCTTAGGACAGCTCTTATGTCAAAAACGGCTGGATCAATTGTTGAAGCTGCATTGAGAAGAGATCCTCATGAAGCGGAGTTCATACAGTTTGTTCAAGAAGTGGTTCATGCTCTGGAAAGAGTAATTTCAAAAGATTCCACGTAAGTTGCCGCATCAATTATTTATTTAAGTCAGCACTTCATTGCTTCAGAAAAATATTTTCTTTGATGACTATTATTATAATAAAAAGAGTGGCTTAAATTATTGCAGCTCTGTCAATTCCATGGAGCGGTTGTTAGAACCAGAGCGCACGGTTATCTTTCGGGTTCCATGGATTGATGATAGGGGTGAGACACATGTCAACCGTGGCTTTCGTGTTCACTTTAACCAGACACTTGGTCCATGCAGAGGTGGTCTGCGTTTTCATCCGTCGATGAACTTGAGCATTGCCAAATTTCTCAGTTTTGAACAGGTTTTTCATGCTATTACATTTTGGTCTATAAAGTTTTAGTTTTCATTTTTACATGCTTGTTCCCCGTGTACAAACAACCTCTTGAATTCCATCCATAGTTTATGTTGGATTGGCTCTTTATTTCTCCAACATTTATTCCTAGTGTGGCTCTTAGACATTTTTCTAACTTGCAAATTCTTCTGATTCTTGTTTTATATCTCATGACATGATTACTTCACATGAAATACATGTGTAGCTGCTTAAATTTAGGAAAGGGATAATTAATAAAAAAAAAAAACTAAGGTTCGAGCTAATTACAAAAAAATCCAAAGATTTTTTAAAATTGCAAAAAGCCCCTTGAGGTTTGATTCCGTCTTACATTTTCCCCTTTATATGCAAAAAAACATTTCAAAACCCCTCCTATTATTTATAGAAATAGTACATTTACCCGCTTAAATTTAAGAGAGAATCAAACCTGAGGGTGCTTTTTGTAATTAGCCCAAACCTCAGGGATTTTTTTTTTTTGTAATTATCCCTTTAGGAAATTGATGATGTAATGCATCTGAAACCACAGCTTCCTAATACTTCATTTTATGTGCAGACCTTAAAAAATGCATTATCTCCATACAGACTTGGAGGCTCTTCGGGTGGGAGTGATTTCGATCCCAAAGGCAAAAGTGATACTGAGGTGTTATATTTATTCGGCATATAGTAGCCACTAAAGTTGGAATCATGAAAAGCTATTGACTTTTTTCCTTTTTGAATCTTGAACCACTTATATAGATCATGAGATTTTGTCAGAGCTTCATGAATGAATTATATCGGTATTTGGGTCCTGATAAGGTATGGTTAGATGGGTAGATGCCCAATTTGTTGAAGTCTTTCTGTAAGACATTATTGGTTATGTGACTTGTTTCTTATAATCTAGGATCTTCCTTTGGAGGAGATGGGTGTTGGCACCCGTGAAATGGGTTATTTATATGGACAATATCGGCGCCTGACTGGTCATTCTCAGGTTAAAGCAGCGTAATTTATCAATGTTTTTAGTTTGGGTAAATTTGTTTTGCACTTTTGTTTTAGGGATAATTACAAAAAGCCCCCTGAGTTTTGGGCTAATTACAAAAAAATCCAGAGGTTTTTGAAAAACCCCTTGAGGTTTGATTTTGTCAAAGGGGTTACTGTAATATTTCTTTAAATGCCAGGTTGTTTTTGAAATGTTTTTTGTTTATGAAGGGGGAAATGTAAGACGGAATCAAACCTCAGTGAGATTTTTGTAATTTTCAAAAATCTCTGGTCTTTTTTGTAATTAGCCCAAACCTCAGGGGCTTTTTGTAATTATCCCTTTATTTATTGATGCCGAGCAATTTTTATGAGCTGCGGTGGGAAGCGAAATTCATTGCTGCTTTACATTTATTTCTTGGATGGATATTGACATTCTGAGGACATAAACAGTTCCCTTTGGTCTAGTAATATAGCTAGAATGATGAAAATCACCATAAGCGATTTTATATTCGTTTATTCATGGTTATTACCCTTTCTAGCACAAAGTTTCTATGTGTTTGTACTATTTTAGAACATTTACACTTGATTCCATGCATTCCTAAGATCTAAAGCAATATCAATTCCTTATGGTCCCAAAATGCAATGCAAATCTTATGTATTCAAAGTGATAATTGATTGTGATTTTCATGTGTATGCCCTATATATGCAGGGAAGTTTTGCAGGGCCTCGAGTAAACTGGTCTGGCTCCAGCCTTCTAACTGAAGCTACTGGCTATGGATTGGTGAATAACTTTCCTTCATTTTGGTGTGCTTCCATGTCTGTTTTCTGTTAATTGTATTACTTGCCTTTTTTCAGGTATTCTTTGCTCAACTTATGCTTGCTGACATGAATAAAGAACTAAAAGGACTAAGGTTCTACACTGTACTGTTCATATCATATCAAAAATTACTTACCTTATGCTTTACTTGTATGAAGTGTTATACCACTTGTTTTTGCTATTTATCATTCTAGCAAATTTCCCTCCCCACCCCATCCTCTCTCGTGCTTTGTCCATATTCTACCCATGCATAGAAGTGCAAGTAATATATGGTTTTACTTACTAAAAGAAGCTCTTATTTACGTAAGAGTCCGAAACTTGTTTCATATCAGGTTAAGTCCATGAAAGACAACTATGTGCATCAAGAAGATATAATAGAAAAAGGATTAGTCTTGAATATTGATCAAAAAATGGTTTTTATTTGTCTAGAGAACTTAATAAAATCCTGTTCGGTCTTTGATTAGAGAAAATAATCAACTTTTTTTTTAGTATCTTGCAGTAGCATGTTTTAATACTTTTCTTCTTGCAGATGTGCAGTTAGTGGTTCTGGAAAGATATCAATGCATGTCCTGGAGAAGCTTATCGCGTATCAAGCCCTTCCAATAACAGTATCAGGTATAACAGAGAATTTTCTATCTTCGCCCGGCCCCTATTGATGATAATATAAGTTACTTCAAGTTTCTGACAGTTGCCTAATTGAAATTTCCTGGCTGGCCTTATAATTTAGTAATTTACTATGCCAAGAATTATATTGAACAGAGGAAACATACCAAATACAAAGGGATATACATATATATATATATATATATATATATATATACACAACAACAACAACAACAACAACAAACTAAGCCTTAATCCCACTATGTGGGGTCGGCTATACGGATCATATCGCGCCACCGTTTACGGTCATAAGCCATATTTTCATTTATTTCTAGGTATAACATGTCTTGTTTAATAGCTTCTTTCCTAGTCTCTTTAGGCCCACCTCTGCCTCTTTTGATTTGTGTGAGTGATACAAAGGGATATATATATATATATGTACTCATTCAGAATGTAGGAGTTAATGAGAAGATAGTTGGAGCAGTTCTGTTATTCATTATCATTTTATCATAAGATACTGAACTTATGTGCTTATGTGTTACAACATATTGACGAAATCATGCTATTGCACTCTATGCTGGCATGTCTCTGTGTTGTGTTACTGGGATGCACATCAAAGATCCCCCTTCTGATGGTTTAAAAATGACAATGGTTTCCTGAATCTAAGGATCATTTATCATTTTCGAAAGGGATAATAATTACAAAAACTACCCATGAGGTGTGGGGTGATTACAAAAAACCCCAGAGAACTTTCAAAATTACAAAAAAATCTCTGAGGTTTGATTCTATCTTAAATGTAAGAGGATAATGTATTATTTTTAGGGATAATTACAAAAAGTACCCCTGAGGTTTGACCTAATTACAAAAAAACCCATCTAATTTTAAAACTTACAAAAAGTACCCCTGAGGTTTGAAATATATTTCAAAATCCCCCTTCATATTGTAAAATCATTGCAGATTACCCCTTAATTTTAACACTAAATCAAACCTCATGGGTACTTTTTGTAAGTTTTAAAATTAGTTGGGTTTTTTTGTAATTAGGTCAGACCTCAATGATACTTTTTGTAATTATCCCTTATTTTTATGAATGTAAAGGGGTTGTGTGAAGTGGATTTGTTATGAGGGGGCAAAGTGTAATACAGAATCAAACCTCAAGGAGATTTTTGTAATTTTCAAAAACCTCTGGATTTCTTTGTTATTAGCTCAAACCTCGGGGGTAGTTTTTGTAATTATCCCTTTTCGAAATGACAAGTGGAGCTAGTAATCTTTAGGCTAAACATGCATCTGCGTGGCATTCGGTTCAGATCACCAATTTGGTATGCATGGTAAACCGCTTATGGACGTTCAATTTGAATTGCCTATTCTTAGATTTTATTGTTGGATAAACGGCTGAAATAATCAGTGTGGGCTCTTCTGTATCTTCCTATCACATCTCATTTTGCAATCTCTGTTTTTTTGTGGTTCACAGATTCAAAGGGTTATTTGGTGGATGAGGATGGGTTCGATTTCATGAAAATATCTTTCCTAAGAGAAATTAAAGCTCAGAATAGAAGTTTGAGGTTTGTAAGCTCTCTTCTACTCGCTTCTAATTTTTAGTCTGCATCAGCTTATAAGTAATATTTGCAGAGACTATTCAAAAACGTACGCACGCTCTAAATACTACGATGAATCAAAGCCTTGGAATGAAAGATGTGATGTCGCGTTTCCTTGTGCTTCCCAAAATGAGATTGATCAGTCTGATGCCATCAATTTGGTGAATTCAGGATGTCGTATACTTGTAGAAGGTAACATCCAATATCGTGCTTATCACCCTTGATTTGTTATCACACACATTATATCGCATCTTCGCTATTATGATCTAGAGATTTTTGTAATTTTCAAAAACTTCTGGATTTCTTTGTTATTAGCTCAAACCTCGGGGGTAGTTTTTGTAATTATCCCTTTTCGAAATGACAAGTGGAGCTAGTAATCTTTAGGCTAAACATGCATCTGCGTGGCATTCGGTTCAGATCACCAATTTGGTATGCATGGTAAACCGCTTATGGACGTTCAATTTGAAACCTATTCTTAGATTTTATTGTTGGATAAACGGCTGAAATAATCAGTGTGGGCTCTTCTGTATCTTCCTATCACATCTCATTTTGCAATCTCTGTTTTTTTGTGGTTCACAGATTCAAAGGGTTATTTGGTGGATGAGGATGGGTTCGATTTCATGAAAATATCTTTCCTAAGAGAAATTAAAGCTCAGAATAGAAGTTTGAGGTTTGTAAGCTCTCTTCTACTCGCTTCTAATTTTTAGTCTGCATCAGCTTATAAGTAATATTTGCAGAGACTATTCAAAAACGTACGCACGCTCTAAATACTACGATGAATCAAAGCCTTGGAATGAAAGATGTGATGTCGCGTTTCCTTGTGCTTCCCAAAATGAGATTGATCAGTCTGATGCCATCAATTTGGTGAATTCAGGATGTCGTATACTTGTAGAAGGTAACATCCAATATTGTGCTTATCACCCTTGATTTGTTATCACACACATTATATCGCATCTTCGCTATTATGATCTAGCGATGATTGCAAAAGGTACCTAATTACGAAAAACCCTGTTATCTTGCAAAATTACAAATACCCCATTGACATTTGTTTCTATTTTACACCCCTCAGAATCAGATATTTGTTAGGTAAATGCAAAAACATCAACGGGGTATTTGTAACACCGTAAGTGGTTATTTGTAATTTTGAAAGATAGATGTATTTTTTGTAATTAGGGATAACTACAAACACCCCTGTGGTTTGGGCTAATTACAAAAAAATCCAGAGTTCTTTGAAAATTACAAAAAAAAAAAAAAACAAAACTCCTTGATTTTTTATTCCATGTTAC
Organism: Rehmannia glutinosa; assembly: GCA_016081115.2. Lineage (NCBI taxonomy): Eukaryota > Viridiplantae > Streptophyta > Magnoliopsida > Lamiales > Orobanchaceae > Rehmannia > Rehmannia glutinosa. The sequence continues at coordinate 17,033 of JABTTQ020002278.1, forward strand.
ATTTTTCCCTGTGATTTTCAAAAATATTTCAAAAAAACCCTGACATTTACAAAAATATACAGTTATCCCCCTTGAATTTAAGGCAAAACAAAACCTGGAGGTTTTTTTTTTGGTAATTTTGAAATACGTGGGTTTTTTTGTAATTAACTTGAACCTCGGGTTTTTTTTTTTTGTAATTATCCCTTTAATTATGCTAAACCTTAGGGTAGTTTTTGTAATTATCCCTAGGATTTATTCTATTGTATTACTGTTTGTCTTGTTACTGCCGCTAACTACCTTTAAATTTTTCAGGTTCAAACATGCCTTGTACACCCGAAGCAGTTGATGTTTTAAGGAAGGCCAATGTTCTAGTTGCTCCTTCTATGGCCGCTGGAGTGGGAGGGGTATGCCAATATTTTTTTTCCCCGAAAATGTGGTGAAGCATATTAAAACAAAAATCAAGAGGTTCAATTATACATGTAATTCCAATGCAAAATTCAACAAGTTATTAATATATTGTTGAAAGGGAACCATTTGTATTTCATTCTCAGTTATTAATATGAGCGTGCTCCTTTTCTTACTCGTTTCCTCCCAAATGACGTGCCGAGCTCTTGGTTGTTCATCACAGGTAGTAGCTGGGGAACTTGAACTCAGAGAGTGTAATCTGAGTTGGTCTCCTGAGGATATTGAATCTAAACTACAGGTGAGACCTTAAAAAGAAACGCGTACTGTAGTACATATCATACATTATTAAGTCATTTGATATTTGGGTACAGCTTTTCTTTGTCCGATTGTTGTTTTCGTGCACTAGTCCGCTCTATCTGTTTCCAGGACTTAAATTTGTTGCATGCATGGCGTGATTTGAATTCCATTTTACTTAAAATTGGTAGGACGCAATGAAGCAGACGTACCAGAGAGCACTAAAAGCAGCAAGCGAATTTGGTTATCAGAAAGAAAGTCCCGAGTAAGGCTATTTCCCTCACGAATGTCTCTGTGTCGAGTTAGATCTGTACGTTGTGTGTGATCAAACAGGTTTTAGCTTTGCATTCAATTCTCATCCTTCTCATTTGGACCATTTCTAATATGATTTGTCTCGGGTCATTTTCTGCTGCATCTGAATTTTTATGGCATCAATTCTGGCCTTTTTTCCCCTGTTTCTACAATTTAAATTGTGTATTTTCTCCTTTATATTAGGGATAATTACAAAAACACACCTAAGGTTTGGGCTAATTACAAAAAAACCCAGAGTTCTTTGGAAATTATAAAAGACCCCTTGAGGTTTGATTCCGTCTTACATTTCTCCCGGTGATTTTGGAAAACATTTCAAAAAAAAACCCTGACATTTACAAAAATATTCCAGTTACCCCCCTTAAATTTAAGATAAAATGAAACCTGAAGGGTTTTTTTTTTGTAATTTTGAAACATGTCTGGGTTTTTTGTAATTAACCCAAACCTCAGGGGTGTTTTTGTAATTATCCCTTTATATTATCATGTTCTTTATTATAGAGTTCCAGAATTTGTAGTTTGATATGGATGTATAGAGAACGTCTTCGTGTGGGTGGTCCTTCCATTGGCCAAAGCCTATGGCTTATTACTAAACCTCAAAATTGCTCTTATGAATTTTGCCTATTCATTTGCTCTACTTTTGGACTAATTGATGGCATTACTACTTTGTGGAAAAATGGGGAAGTTGCAAATTTTTATTTTTTCCTTGAATTGCTTGTATTAATTGGATATTGTTTTCGACGCCAAAATCTCTTAACAAAGATCCCTGAGGCTTATCTCCTGCAGGGCATTGGTGCATGGAGCTACCATCTCGTCTTTTCTGACAATTGCGAGCAGTATGGCTGATCAAGGATGCGCATAGGCCACCCGATCAACTGTGTGTAAATGAACTTGAGATGTATGCTCTTTGGCCTTCGAGTTTAGGGGCTGTGAGAGCAGTGCTTACGCAGCTGAGAATCGCACAACCTTGGGATCGTGTTTGGCAGATTAGTTAGTGCAATATATGAAATGTAAATCCTTATGTATCCTTATATAGTTTAGATTAGAGTTGGTTTAGCTATTTGGCGACTGATATATTTGCTTCTTAATCTAGTTTTGGTATTTATGGTCTTGGTGAAAATGAAACTGATTCAGTGTCCGTTTTCATGGCCCATGTAAAGTTTTAGTACATTTGTTTGCTCTTGTGATTACTTGACAATGAATTGAAATAAGATCCATTATTACCAATATTTTTGCAAGCATTACACATTACACTGTTTGCCCCTCAAATGGTAACAAAAATGTAGCAACTTTTCAGTGGGTGTAAGTTCATACATTTGCATGAATGATTTTTATGAATTCACTTTTTCTTTTTAGGAAAGAAAGAGACTTGAGCTTTAAGCATTTTCATTGGAATTGGCTATGATTCTTGACAAGAGAAAGGGAAATTTGGCACCCTCACGCTATATAAAGATGTCGAAAAACTGAAAGGGAAATTTGAGAAATTGCCCCTCCATCCGGGGTACTTTTGAAAAACGCTCAAAAGTATTAAAACTTGATTTATCTCCAACACCTCTACTACCCACCAAATTCTGTTCAAAGAAAAAAAAAGTCAAAATAGCAAATTTTTTTGCACATTTCAAAACAATTACACAACTATATAATAATCTCTATACTATATCTAACAATATCAAATTATACCGTTTCTAAAAATCCTAGTCAGCCGTCAGGTTAGTTTTGATGGTGTTCATTATAATTAATTGAATTTGAGTTTAAATTTTATTTGAAAATGGTAATTGGCCAGATTTTTAGGATTTTTAGAATGGATATAAATTGGCATTGTCAGATATAACATAAAGAATGAGTATGTAGTTGTAATTGTTCTTGAAATGTACAAAAAAATTGTGAATTCGATTTTTATTCAAACAGAATTAAGTGGGCAATGAGGTGGCAATTAGGTGAACAGTGAGGTGGGCAACAAGGATGTAGGAGTATAAATCAAATTTTAATACTTTGGGGCCATTTTTCATTAATAACCCAGGTGAGGGCAATTTAACAAAATTCCCAGTGTGAAATTAGCAGAGGCACACAAGTCACAACACACCAGTAAGCAAATGATGATTTACAGCAAATCAAATGGAAAAATCACTAAACAACATTGCATCAACAGAAAAACATATTAAGCACAGAGAGTTATTTTTCACTTGACCAAATATCAACACCAACAGAAGATCACATATTGCAGTTGATCAATCAAGTAAAAAGTAGTGGCCTAATAATATCTTGAGCCATTACTTATTCTCATTTCCTATATTACAATTCAATTACTTGAGGAAGAATACCAGAAGTTCACGAAAACAGGCACATTACCAACATAATTTCTCCACAAAACACAGTTAAATCAAGCAACAGACTTGATGCACATACCCAATTTACATGAGCCATGATCCTCCTTTTTCATGTTTCCTCAACTAATGTTAAAACACCCACAGATCAATATCAGAACATTTAACCGATCATAAGTCCAGAAACCTGCCTCCTAAAATGAAGAGAAATATTCTCTTCCAGAGCTTAAAAATTGAACTGCCATTGCAATTCCATCAACAAAAGTGAACAAAGTAGCAAATTTCGCGGTTCATCAAAGTGCAGCAGAATCCTGCCATCTAACCCTAATAAAACACAAACTCAGAGCAAACAGAGAACGACGGAGAATGAACACAAAGGAACAGCAGAATATTAAGTCATCAGAAAATCCAATACATAGTATCAAGATAATTCACAAGAGTAAACAGAATTTCATATCATATCAGATAACAATACTAAATTATTTTACTATAGGCACCAAGCTCCAGCATCCAAGTCAATATGCTCTTTACTGATAGCCAACTATAATTTCATCTAGTCCTAACAAACGCTTTATATTTCCTCGAATTGAAATACCACGGAAAAGTAGAACATGAGAATCAACACCAAACCCATTATCACAATGGGCCGAATTTATACACATTAACCCGAGAATTCAAGAAATCCAGACATTAATCATTCACACAATAATTGAAATAAGGAGTAACCTCGATTTATATAGAATACATAGGTACCAAATAAGATTTCAACCGCGAGCCTTGAGCTCTGCAAGGCGCCTGGTGAGATCGTCCTCATCTACCTTCTCGGTGTTTTTCACCGACACTGCATGAGCCGCAGGCTGGGGTAGGCCGACAGACACCTCGAGCCCGTAATCATCCGCCACTTGCTGCATGAGGCTGTTGACCTCGCCTTCCGGAGTGGAGAGAGAGGTGCTACCAGCCATGGAACTCTCCATAAACTCAGCCTGCACCTCCATGTTCACGAATTGCCGCTCGAAACTGTCCATCGTCTCCGACATCTTCTGCAGGTTTCCGGTGGCGAGAGACGATTCCAGAGATTTGACGATGTTCCCCATGGACTTGCTGATCGCGGTCATCTTCGCCTGCGTGTCGAGGCGCGCGACGACGGCGTCGAGCCGGGAAGAGAGGCGGAGGTAGTTCATCTGCTCGTTGCGCTTGCGGATGGAGTTCTCGGCGTAGATCCGGGCGCCGTCCATGTTACCTTTCTCGATCGCTTTCTTCACCTTCAATTTCTCGGTCTTCTCCTCCTTCTCGCACTTCCGCGCCTGCCGCTGGAGGCTTTTTGAGGTGAATTTCAGATCCATGATCTGCTGCATCAGCTTCTCGGTGTTTCCCATGGCGATTTCTGAGAGAGAATTTGAATTTTTCGATCAATTTGTGTGAAGATGGACTTTTATTTTGGGGAAGATATTATTAGGGTTCTTTTCCTTGAAATTGCTTGTGCTTTTGGAGTTATGATCTACTGCGTCGAGTGTAGTGAAAAATATTATATTTATCCAATTAGAAGGCTTCATTGTCTGGGTCGGGTAATATAAAGGGTCGGGCTCCATTGGTCTGGGTTCTGATTGGATAAATTACCGTGTAGCTGCGTGTTTGGAAATTCGAACGGTAAAACGCTTTCTTAACGACTTACGCTTCGAGGCAGTGTTTAGTTTGACGATTTTTGAAACGCGTAAAGGTAAGGATAATTCAATACTCATGCTTCTATAATTTGCTTATCCAAATTTAAAACAATATTTTTTTCTTATTAATAGTTAATACTTAATCCTAAATTTGTACTTTTTCTGTTGACAAATTATTAAAATCAGTTAAATAAATTTAATCGAGAACAACGAACATATGGGATTTTTTATCATCATTATTTACTAGAAAAAATATAAATGGTTAAGTACAGTAAATATTTTTTTAAAAAAATAAAACAATATTCATGCGGTCTAACGAGCCAAAATCCGTTAGATGAATCCTAAAACCAACCAAGTGGTATTTTTGTAATATTAGCACGACGATTTTGTAATATACATGGACCGATATTATCAGTCTATCTGAAAAATATTAGCAGTACATCTGAAAAATATTAATGCATAGTTCACTTGAAATTATTAGTTTGTAATATTGGACAGTGATTTAGTATCACCAGAGTGCTGAAATGTATTAGGTCTTCGTCTGAAAATATTATTACGTAATTCATTTGAAAATATTTAATTGTCTCCTTAAATGTATTAATTTTTTTTCCGTCAAAAGTATTAGTCGTCCATATAAGTAGTTCCTATAAAAAATATTAGTTTTTCTCTAAAGTTTTCTAGTAATTTTCTGAAAAGTATTAGTTTTTCTAATAAAAATATTAGTAATTCATCTGAATAGTATTATATAAGTAGAATTATCAATTTTCAGTCCAGGCCGATGATAAGACTGGACTTGATTGCATTTATATAGGCCACAAAAGGATCAAGTCTACTTTAGTTTGGTTCAAACGATCTGAAGTCTCGAGCTACCTCAATACACTCTAATTATAAATATGGGGTTCGCTGCATAAAGCCAATAAATTAGCAGACCGATTAATTTGCGGTCCAACCCAACACGACCCGGCACAATTCTCTGCATTGCCCCAATGGGCTTGGGCTCGCCCAACCATTTGCCAACACTATTGATAAGTAATCATCACAAGTAGTGTTAATTATTTAAGTGCAATAGTATTTTTAATCTCTGTTCGAAAAATCTCCGCCTAGCCGATTAATCTCTGTCTAGGTCTTTGCAGCTTCCTTTGTCCGCTTATGATTTTTTTTTCTTTTCGATTAGACCCGCCTAATCCAATCCAGTACCGCCTAAACTCGTCTAGGCGCTAGGCCTCAACCTGCCGCCTAGCGCTTTTTACAATATTATTTTTAACAGAACTTTATAAAATAAAATTTTATGAAAAGTGAATGATAATTTTTTGAATTGTATATACATCTTTAACAAAATGCACTCAATTGAATTGCCTACAATAATTTATTATCAAAGCATTAATCATTCTAATTTGGGTAAATCTCACTTTACCCAATATACCCTTATTGAATATCACTTTACCCTCTTATACTTTCAATTATATTACTTTACCCCTTTGTACTATCATTTGTACTACTTTACCCCATTATACAGTTAAAATATCATTTAATCCTTATATTCCTTTATTAAATGACCTAATTGTCCCTACTATTATTTTAATTTGACAATGGTTACATATATTTCTTTTTAGAAAAACTTATTTGATACTTATTAAAATAAAAAAATTCTATTAAATAACTATATTGTAGGTTATTTTCGCAAACCAATATATTCATACTTTTTCATAATAATAAAATTATCTATTATATATTGTAAAATAATATTTTTGTATTAAAAAAATCAACCACTAAAATGACTATTTTTTCTATATGGAATAGTTTTTTAATAAATTATGATTATTCAATCAATAATTGACAAGTTACTATTAATTTTTCACATTTCTATAAAATTGTATTCTATATATCAACTAATAGAAATATCGTACTATATATTAATTAATAGGGACTATATTAAATAGGGATGTCAATGGGTCAGGTGGATTCGGGTCCGCCCGGACCCGAGACCCGACCCGCTAAGATTTCAAGGACCTGACCCGCCTCTCCTGCACTCCGAGACCCGCCCCAACCCATACCCATGTTTAGCGGGTAAGACCCGCTAGACCCATTAGACCCACCTATGTCATCCATTTTAACTTATTTTTTTATTTTTTTCATTATATTGCCACCAAGAATAATAAAAATTAGTAATATATTGAAAATTTTTACATGCAATGTTATTGAAACAATGATTAATATATTGAAACAATTAGTAGTATATTGATAAAAATAATTAGTAAATTCAACAAACCCGCAAACGAGAAAAAAATAGTAATATATTGAAACAATTTACATGCAATGATGATAATTGAAAACGGAAACAAAAATAACTTATATCTAAGTTTAAAATATTCATGCGCTTACAACACAATCAATTTGAAGACTGGAGTGAATAATAGATCAACTAAGCGCCTTTCCTAGTTCCTACAGTTCATTTGAGAAATTAAATTCTAGATAAATTAATGTAAGTCAATTAAAAATATAACATTATAACAAACATGTAACAAAGAAATAAATTAGATTTATAAATGAGGGTTGCAAGATAAATTGTCTTTATAAAAACAAAAAATAAAAAAATAAAAAATATATAATTAAACGGGTCGGGTATGGGTCCGTCCCCTGGACCCGTTACCCGACCACCCGCCCGGGTATGAAAACGTATACCCGTTACCCGCCCCATACCCATTTACTTGTCCCATACCCGCCCCAAATAAAGGGGTAAGTGAGTCCGGGTCTTACCCGGACCCATTGACATCCCTAATATTAAAGTTAAATATTTGACAACTAAATGTAAAATATAATAGATTTAATATTTAGCATTTATTAATCAAGTTGTGAAAGTTAATATACAAAATAAGCACAAGTTTATTAATATTAAATGTTTTTAAATGATTTCGTTATTTTAATAAAACTAATAGGTAAGGATAAGATGGTCATTATTTTGAGTATACGAGTATGAAATAATATTCTAAAAACATAAGGGGTAAAATGATACTAATTAAGAAAGTATAAAAGGTAAAATAATACGATTGAGAGTATAAATGGGGTAAAATGTACTAAAGAAAAGTATAGGGTGACAAATTGAGATTTACCCATCTAACTTTACAATGTCCATGCCCCTCATTTCAAATCTTCAATTACCATCCTATACAGCTCTGCTCTGGAAATTCCTCATCAACTTACTAACATTCCTACTCCCATTAATGCAAGACAAATATTCTCCCTACAAATTGCCCTTCAAAATCTAGCAGTAAAAAAGCATCTTTTTATTCCTCATCTTTCATTTTCATCATCATTTTGCAAACCTGGGAAATATACAGAAGAGAGGTATGGGGTTGAAAAAAACCCGTTTTTTCAATCGTTTTCTTTTTTGTCACAGAAATCAATGGCGCATTGTTTCTTGTGCCCACAAAATGATTTATTTACTTTATTTATTTTTTCTCAATAGAAGCCAAAAAAAAAAAAAAAGAAAAGAAGACACAGTCACCATTGCCACGTGTAATCCTCTCCCTCCCAGAGCTTGTGTGTCATTTACATGCACACCTCTTCCCTCGGTTCCGTTTACATAGACACCTGTTCTTTGTTTCTTTCTCATTTGCCACATATTTTGATAAAAACAAAGAGGCCCTCATCAAGAAATTTCGATAATTTCCACTGAAATCTTGAGAATTTCTGCAGTTTTTGAGCCGAGGAGAGAAAAGGGACACACTTATTGGTGTTGTTTTAGCTTCAATTGGTTTCTTATACAGATACCCATTTGGTTTTATTTTGGTTTCTCGAAAGAGTTTTTAGTTTTTTACCCTTTGGGGGTGCATTTTCTTGTTTTTTTTTTTAAGTGTTGGAAATGAGTGAGCATGATGGGGAAGAAGGGGTTGTTTTTGAGATAGCAGTGGCGGTTCCTAAATCGGGTGAAAACAAAGACGATGATAGTGATGGTGATTGTGTTGAAGTTCTTGTTGATGAGCTGAGGAAAAAAGGGTTGATTGTAGAAAGGGTTGTTGGCCTTCAAAATGAAATCATTAAGGTATTATATTCAATTTTCATGTTCTTTTCTTTAATATTGATCTTTGCAGTCAAATTTTTTCCTGATTTATGCATTCTGCATGTCATGAAACGTATACAGACTAAAATTACTGCATTCTTGATTTAAATATGTTGGAGTTATAATTTTTTTGCTTGTTTGTTGATACAAGTATAGTATTGTTATGATGCAAGATTGGTTGGATTTAATTTGGAATGCAAAATGGCATCACTTGATTCTTGATTTGCAGTTGGCAGCAACAATAAAACCTCGTGGGTATTTTTGTAATTTTGAAAGTTAGCTGGGTTTTTGTGTAATTAGGTCGAACCTCAAGGGTCCATTTTGTAATTAACCCAATGTATACATTATGAAGTCTAAAATTAGATGCAAGGGTAGTTGGATTTAATTTGGAATGCAAAATGGCATCACTTGATTCTTGATTTGCAGTTGGCATCAACAATGGAGATCCTGGGAAAGGCTGCTGCTGAGTTACGATTTCAAAACGGACTTATATAGGTAATTTTTTAAGCTAATCTTTCTTGTGAGTAATAAGTAATGTACATTTTTACTTCCCCTAATCTTGCAATGGCCCCTGCTGTTTTCAGGAATGGATTTTCCATTTGAATGGGATGAGGCTGAAGCTTTTGTTAAGCTACCGGACGGTTCTTTGTTCAGTTGGTGTGAACGATTCCGTTGCTACAATCACATAATATATGGGATTGTGAGTTACTTGTATCCTGTCAATTTGTTTTATTATTCAATTTTGTCTACTTTGTTCAAACAATGTTTCTTTTCCTGGAAATGATTGAGATCAATGTTAAGCAACGAGTTGTATCGTTCACCCTTTGTAAGGGTGTTGACTTGGGTTCGAACCGGGTGCCTTTCAGTTTCTTTGAAATTTATCCCCTCCCTCCAACCAAGATACTTCCAACTTATTAAATAAAAAAAAAAAAGCAACATGATTGCTCTGGGAACTTAGATGAGGCATGTTCTCGATTTATGGTGAATATGGATAGACTTCTTTCTCTTCCTGTAATTTTGTTAGTTTAATGTTCTCAAGTGGGCTGTGTATACGACCACATGTAGAGTTTGTTCTGTTGAGCTCTTGGTATTTACTTTCAGTTGTTGTGACAATATAAAGGGTTGAAGGATAACGAAAATCTTTTTAAGCTATTGTGCGAGGGGTATATTTGTATTTAGGTATTTATCCATAAATGTTATGCTCGGTGTATTCAAAATGTAGCACAAGTATTTTTTTTTTTTATGTGTGTGTGTGTGTCTTGTTCACCATATTATTCTGTGGGGAAGTACAAAGGGTAGTGAAGGATCAGTTTCCACTTTGAGTGTGTGCTGATTAAATCAACATTGTGCAGGTCAACATGGAAAAGTCTGTCGTCGTATTGAAATCTGACGGTAAAAAAATTGACTGGAAGCCGGGTGAATCCCTACTTCAAAAATTGGAAGCAATAGGCATTGTCAAAGAAGTATTTCCATTGCATGGTACTATTTGCTCTTTTATATTTAAGGGATAATTACAAAAGCCCCCACAGGTTTGGGCTAATTACAAAAAAAACCAAGAGGTTTCTGAAAATTACAAAAAAACCATTAAGGGTGTAATTGTAATATTGTGATAAACGCAACGTGATCTTTTGAAATGTTTTTTGCATATGAGGGGGAAAATGTATTACAGATCAAACCTGAAGGTTTTTTTTTTTTTTTGTAATTTTCTAAAATTTCTGGGTCTTTTTGTAAATTAGCCCGAATCTTGGGAGGTTTTTCTAATTAACCCTATATTTAATAGTTGTCATTAATACCGCCATGTATATTCTTCTCAGATGAAAAGAAGCGGAAGCAGCTTCTAAGAAGTTGGGCGATGAACTGGTTAGACTTCACATCACAGCCCATTGATGATATATGTTCCTATTATGGAATAAAGGTAAAAGTTTGATCAGTGGTTGTTCTCATCCCCAGAGTTCTTTGAAAATTACAAAAAAACCTTGAAGTTTGATTCCGTCTTACATTTTTCCCGGTGATTTTCGAAAATATTTCAAAAAACCCTGACATTTGCAAGAATATTACAGTTACCCCCGTTAAATTTAAGACAAAACGAAATCTGAAGGGGCTTTTTGTAATTTTGAAACATGTCTTAGTTTTTTTTGTAATTAACCCAAACCTCAGGGGTGTTTTTGTAATTATCCCTTTCATTTATCATACTTAATGACACTGGTTTTATTGTTGAAAATGTATGTCCTGTAGATTGCTACATATTTTACTTTCCTTGGAATGTATACAAAGTGGATGTTATTTCCAGCCTCATTGGGACTTATAGTGCAGTTGGTGGACTTTGGGTGAACTCTTGAACTTTGTCTTCTATTGTGCACCTTCTGTTAAGTTTGTCTATTTTACGAGACGCTGACTATTCATATTCATTTGTTTAGATCATTGCAGTTGCTGGTTCTTCCCTTTTTCTTCATATGCTTGATATCATGGGCCGTCATGTTTTTCCAATTCTGGAAACGTAAAAATTCTGCCCTTTCAGCTAGGTATGTCTTTGTTCAGTTTGACCTGAGGAGTACTCTTATGACGTAATTATTTTTGGATTCATATTTAGGGATAATTACAAAAACTACCCCTGATCTTTGGGTTAATTACAAATAACTCGGAGACGTTTCAAAATTAAAAAAAAAAAAAACCTGAGGTTTGTATCTGTCTTAAATATAAGAGGGTATCTGAAGTATTTTTACAAATGTAAAGGGGGTGCTTGAAATGTTTTTGCTTATGAAGGGGTAAAAGTGTAACACATGATCAAAAATCAAGGGAATTTTTGCAATTTTCAAAAAGTCTATGGGTTTTTTTGTTATTAGCTCAAACCTGGGGGTAGTTTTTGTAATCATCCTTCTTATATATGAAACTCTCTCTCTCTCTCTCTCTCTCTCTCTATTTTATTTTATTTTTGTGTTGCTCTTATGTTGATGCAGGTTACATATATATCATTCCGTTGGTGCAGAATCTGAATATAAATCTATGCAAACAGAACAGAGCTCGTGCCAATCTCCGACAGAACTCATGAAGAAGCTAAGCACAGATAGAATGAAAGAGAAGGCAGCTTTCCAGAGAGAAGAGTGGTTTAGATGGCTAATGAGATTAAGAAATGATGCCCTCATCATAATGAGCATCATATGTCTTCAGCTACCGTTTGAATTGGCTTACGCTCATCTTTATGAAAGTATAGGCTCTGATCTTCTGAAGTAAGCACTCAATCAATTTCACTCTCCCCTGTATCAGTAATACGGTTAACTACAAAAACTTCCCCTGAGGTTTAGCCTAATTACAAAAAAACCCAGTTATCTTTTGAAATTACAAATATGCCCTGAGATTTGTTTTTAGCTTACAAAATTGCATCCTTGAGAGGCCCAAGCGGGAGGTATTTGTTAGGTAAATACAATCTCTAGGGTGTATTTGTAATTTTGAAAGATAACTGAAGTTTTTGTAATTAGGCAAAACTCAGGGGTAGTTTTTGTAATTATCCCAATTCCGCTTGTTGAAAGGATCCCTTTCTGCCGTCCCTTAATAGTATTATGAGTCCTAATGCTTCCGACAAAAGGAATGGGGTTGTTGATTCAGGAGTATTCGAGCATATGTAAATATTTCTCTCAAATTGCTCAAGTATCTGAACTTAGTGAAAAATTAAAAAAATCATAAATTAGATTACATTTAGTCGAAATGTAGCTTGAGATACTGTTCGTTCTTATCTTTCTCTTGAATTGCTATTTTCCAGGTTTTGTCTGACAGCGGTTTACCTCCTTGCTATTCAGTACTTCACAAGAATGGGGGCAAGATTTCAGTGAAGCTTATTAAATATGAAAATAGTGAAAATGTAGAGTACCGAGCAAACAGCTTAGTATACAAGGTAGGAAAAAAAAGGCTGCATACTCTTTATGGTTTTGTAAAACTTATTACATTTAAACCTGAACTTTGCTTTCTCAGGTGTTTGGCCTTTATTTCATGCAATCGTATATTGGAGTATTTTATCATGCTTTACTGCATCGCAACTTCATGACCCTCCGGCAAGTCTTAATCCAACGTCTGCTTATATCTGAGGTGAAAATAAATTCCATGGCTTTTTTCTTTTGCGTATTTTACTTCATGTAGTTAATTTGTATCTTAAGCTTGTGCTGAACTGTTTTTTTAGGTGATTGAGAATATATTGGAAAATTCTATACCATATTTGTCATACAGCTTCAAGAAATTTAGAACTGTCAGGTATATGAATATTTTTTAATCATTATCAGCATTCTAGCCCACTTAAATCTGGACTAGATCCGCCGGCCAATTTGGCGTTTGTGTCTAAAACTTTTTTGATCTGTGTCACTCTGAAGGAATAAGCTAAAGCGCGAACAAGGTTCATCAACCGCCAAACACCGTCCCATTCCTAGGGTGGAGAAGGAATATCTTAAACCTGCTTATGCAGCAAGTATTGGCCAAGAAATCGAAGATGGACTTTTTGATGGTAATGCATGGCTTTTATATCTCCTTAATAAGACAACAATCGATGATGAGTCTCTTTCATGGTATTTGATTGAGCTCCTCGTATTTGTCAATCTTGAGGAAAGTACAAGATGATTTGATAGTGACCGCTCAATATTTTATTTTTGAGATAATTATAAAAAATACCCTTGAGGTTCAGTCTAATTAAAAAAAAACCCCAACTATCTTTCAAAATTGCAAATAGCCCTTGATATTTGTTTCTATTTTACAAATTGCACCCTCAAGAGGGGGTACTTGTTAAGCAAGTAGAAAGCTCAATGGCGTGTTTGTAATACCTTGTTGGTTGGGGTGGGGGTGGTGGTGTTTGTAGTTTTGAAGCATAACTTTTTTTTTTTTTAATTAGGTAAACCTCAGGGGTAGTTTTGTAATTATCCCTTTTTTTTTTTTTTGAAAAAGGGCAAGTCCATGCATGTATCCTTGGGTACCTGGCTGGCCTTTTGAACTGTTGAATTCGTTAAAATTGTTCAAGAGGATTAAGAAAAATTATAACTTCTGGCAGATTTTCTGGAGTTGGTGTTGCAGTTTGGGATGATCATGATGTTTGCTTGTGCATTCCCTCTTGCATTCGCCTTCGCCGCGGTGGTAGTGACTGATTTTTCTATTTTCTTATCAAATGATGCCAAACAAAAAAAAAAAAAAACTCTTTCGCTGTTCTAATGTAACCTGGTCTCTTATACTCACTGTGGACAAGCAGAACAACATAACAGAGATTCGAGCAGATGCACTGAAATTGCTTGTAATGATGAGAAGGCCCATACCTCGTGCCGATGCAACAATTGGAGCATGGCTGAATATTTTTCAGGTATATTGTCCATTTAATTCTCGGTTGACCTGTTTTTGACATGAATTTGCCTTTTTAACATCATTTTTAATGTGTTGTATTTCAGTTTTTGATAGTGATGTCGATATGTACCAATAGCGTACTCTTGGTATGCTTGTACGACCGCGAAGGAAAATGGAACTTGTCTCCTGGACTCGCAGCAATTCTCATAATGGAACATGTGCTTTTGTTCATTAAATTTGGATTCTCGCGCCTTGTTCCTGAGGTATGGCGAAATCCAGTTATATATTTATGGATAATTACAAGTTCCACCCTTGAGGCTTAGTCTAATTGAAGATAAAGATCCAGTTTTTTTTCAAAATTACAAATATCCCATGTTACAAATTGCGCACTAATTGAGGTGGTAATTTTGTAAAACAAACAAAGGAGGTATCTGTAATACCTATTTGTAGTCTTAAAAGATAATTAAATCTTTTGCAGCCTTGCAGCAACAACAACAAAATAAGCCTTAATTCCACTATGTGGGGTCGGCTATACAGATCATATCGCGCCATCGTTTACGGTCATAAGCCATATTTTCATTTATTTCTAGATATAACATGTCTTGTTTAATAGTATCTTTCCAAGTCTTTTTAGGTCTTCATCTGCCTCTTTTGATTTGTGTGAGTGATTCCCTACCTTCTACACGTCGCACAGGTGCATCTAAAGGTCTCTTATAAACATGTCCAAACCATCTTAATCGTGTTTCTCTAATTTTCTCATCTATTAGGCTAAATTTGAGGGGTAATTTGTAAAACAAACAAAGGAGGTATTTGAAATACCTATTTGTTATCTTAAAAGATAACTGAGTTTTTTGCAATTTGGCTGAATCTCAGGGGTATTTGTAAAACAAACAAAGGAGGTACTTGTAATCTTAGTAGATAACTGATTTTTTTTTTCAAGTTCGGAAAATTTGAGTGTGTGTACAGATAAATTGTATAATCTTGTTGGATTTTGCATTTAAATAGGAGCCTGCATGGGTAAAAGCTGCTCGAAGGAAGAATGCTACTCAAGCGGAACAGATGTGTTCTAAACAACTCTTGAGGAGCATTTCAGGCGACGAAAATTGGTTCAGGGAAATGAAAAAGAATGAGTAGAGTGAAAACAAGAGTTACCAGAATGAATCCCAATCTTAAAGAGTAGTCGATTCGAAGGAGTTGGTTCGACTAGCACTTTCTCGGCCTCATGTTCGATCCGAACTTGTCCTCGGATGTGGGCTGATCAAAGGTTAACAAGGTGATGGCTGAGGTGTTTTCTTGTGTAGTTTTGTGCTGCTTGATGAACTGTGTGTGTGTGTGTGTGATAGCTTTTTTTTTGTAGTGTAAAGCTTTTTGTAGCAAGGTGATACTCTTAGTTGGCAATTTTGAGTGGAGGATTGAAGAATATTGTGCAAGCACTGGTCCCTGTTTTAATAAGTTGGGAGTACTAGTTGGAGGGAGATAAATTTCAAAGAAACTGAAAAATATTGGGTCCGAATCCCCCTTAACACCGTTACAAAGGGTGAGTGATACCATGCAAGAACTGGTCCTTTAGAACTGCAAAAATTACTTTTATCTTGCATGGTGTTCAAAACAAAAAAGAAATTGTGTTGTGCTAAAGTCCCTCTTTATTTTTCAATCAAATCTTTCTTGAAATGTCCTTGAACAGTTTTGGAATTCTATTTGAAAATGCATATAGCATATCCTCAGCTTTTTTATGATTTGATAGGGATAATTGCAAAAAACTACTATGAGGTTTAGCCTAGTTACAAAAAGCTCCATTTATCTTTCAAAATTATAAGTACTCTCTAAGGTGTTATTAGCACGAGTTTGTATTTACCAACGAATACTCCTTTAACAAATACCCTTCTCTAGGGTTAATTTGTAAAATAGAAACAAGTGTTAAGGGATATTAGTAATTTTAAAAGATAATTGGAGTTATTTTGTAATTGGTTAAAACCTCATATTATGCGATTAACCCTATTCGCAAAAATTTGTGTAAGACGGTTACAAGGTGCGATTGGACAATATTTTTAATGTGAAAAGTGAGATTGTTCGTGTAAAAAGTGATACTTTATCCGAATACACTAAAATGAAGTATATTCAGATAAAATATCATTTTTTACACTGAAAATATCATTTTTTAAACTAAAAGTGCAAACGGTCACTGCTCAACCCTATTTGATATGGTTCTGGGACTCCACTTTTTAATTTTATTTTATTTATGTGATATAAAATGATTATTATATGATAAAAATAGGCTAACTTGTTAAATAAGATTGCGAAAGTTCTGAAGAAGACAACCCAAGGGAAAAAAGCAGAATATACTTCATTTTATTTTATTTATTTTTTAAAAGAGGAAAAAATAAAATACTTCACAAATACATTATCAGATAAAAACTGTAAATTGATAAAAAAAGTTATATATAAATTAATAAACAAAAAAAAAATTCCTAAATTACCAGAACTACCCACTGTACATGCAGTCCAGTCAATTGAACATTCTTCTTCAATTCTTGCATTCAACAGCTTTTATTGATGATCAATGCCAAACCCTTTTTGACTTCAAAGTTTCTCAAGAATGGGATTCAAACCCGGACCTTAAATACTTTTTCTGGAGAAATACCAGCTTCATTCATCGGAACCCGATTTTCGGGAGCTCCCAAAATGGTGGCTCACCTGCCTGGCATAGGTGACCACTGCTTTAGCCCATTTCTTGATCCCATCTTTGAACTTTTTTGAGTCCAAGTGCTTGAGAGATTTCACACCAGGATCAATGGATATCTCCATGAAAGGGAAGCACCCGTTCGAACGCCTTCTTTCCGTGCCATCGTCGTGGATCTTGGCATTATTTTTGCTGCTTTCTTTAGAACCATCTTCATTGAAAGATACAGATTTGCCTATAATGTCCTGTTCCATTTTTCTTGCAATAGTTCAATTGTTTTTTTGGCTTATTTCATGTTCCTAATGTATTTATTTATAAGGCAAAGAATATTGGGTTGGTGGTGTTGATGCGTGTTGTAACAAGTTGTATTGACTTTGGGACTTTTTCATGTTATTATTTGCTGCAGCAGGGAAATTGCCAACTTAATCAAATTTTCACAACTTGTAGCTAACTTAATCAAATTTACACAACTTGTAAAACGAGTTGTTTAGTGGTTACCAAATACAGAATTCTATTGTTTGACATCATCTACTAATTATTTTCAATCATGTTGAGCATTTGTTGGTGGGCACCATTTTGATATTAATAGTCTTGTGGGCATAACAGAAAGACAATATTTTGAATTTTGATGGCCTTTCTTCCCAACGTGTATTACTTATTTTATTTTTGGCTAATTCATATTATTGATTTATTTAAGGGATAATTAAAAAAAAAAAACCATCAGGTTCGGGGTAATTACAAAAAAGTTCAAAGTTTTTGAAAAGCCCCTTCATAGGTTAAAAAACATTTCAAAAACTCACATGATCTCTCTAGAAATATTACAATTTACAGTTACCCCCTTAAATTTAAGATATAATCAAATTTAAGAGGACTTTTTATAATTTTTTAATATCTCTAGACATTTTTGTAATTAGCCCGAACGTCATGGGTCATATACTCATATGTAATTATCCCTTTATTCAACTACCTGGCAGAGGGCATAATCAACTTTTTGACCTGTATAATTTTGAGTTTTCTTGTGCAAGGCAAATGTTTCTCAGACACGCTGCATAGCTTGTTCGCCAAGTACAATCCAATTTGGCATTTTCAATTATCCACCTTCCCAAAATACATCATTGAACATTTGACGAAATTTGAGGAGAAAAAGAAAGAACACGCATACCAGGCTCTATCTGCACACCACATCGTTGATTCTTTGACAAAAGTCAAAAGGGCAAATGTACTTAGAGGTCTTGTAGATGTCACTTCTAGAGAATACACTAGGTGTGGTATCGACCATACACCTACACACAATTTACACCGAACTGTGTGACTGGAAGTGAATGTTTACACGTTTATAATAAATAGATGGTTATTATGCACCTAGAGTACTCCAGGTGTAGCATGGAATAAATCGGTATTCTTATGCTAGCTGATTCCACAACTCAGATACCATTCCAAATCGCAATGAAAATATGTGGTATTCCAAATTAGCTGATTCAATGTCCCACAATTGGCAAATAAAATATTTAAGTACCAAAGAGGCATAACTAGCTGAACTCGCCCATGAACCCATGGTGAATAAACAAAATACAGCAGCCCCTCTTGTACCACAAAGGTGAGGAAAGAGAATGAAGCCTAAACATCAAAGAGCAAAAGGGAACCATAATTTATCTTCCACCAAAACACAATAACAGATATTTCGTTTTCACAAACCAACACAATTGAAAACCAGACAGCAAAGAAAGAATTGTTGATAAGCACCAAGTAGCTAGACCGAAACCATACTACGTAGTGATCGGATGTTAAAAGTATCAAAATTGTCAAACTCTCAATACCCACAAATAACAGGTTCTGTATGAAAAAGGTAGAAATAATTCATGTCTGTTTGGGCCCAAAACATAAGATACCATTACAACTTCAACTAAAGAGACATTTGGTCATAACGACAACTGCAAAAACTTGGGTATTCTGTAGTGGATAACAAATATGAAATAGGAAGTTCAAGCTAATCCATCTGCTGCAACTTTAGATGCTACCCAGGACCTAAGCCTGTCTATTCCTCTTCTTGATACCGGACTTGGCGACCTTGAGGCTTCTGTTCACAACACTCAATCTTGCAAGTGCCGCCTTCTTCAGATCAGGCCTGTAATAGTTATCAGCCACCTGCACTCAAGAAAGACATGGTTAATACGCATAAAAGGAAATACCATCATCCAGAAAAAAAAAAAAGTAAAGTTGAAGGAAACAACCAATATAAGCTTTTGCACAGTAAATAAATATGAAAAAATGTATTTTAAGTTTTATTTATCTGATCCATTGCCTTTTCAAAACGAATTGAACAACTCATCTGAATCAACAAGAGTTGTGCACTTCAAAGGCAAAGACTGGCACTGTCTTTGGATAGGCAGAGGGAATCTTGTTATAGATACAGGGATTTATGACATGAAAATGAACATCTCCCAAACAATCAAGGACTTAAATCGAAATGGAGTAGAATAGATGAATAAAATAAACATTAAACACTAGCAGAGCAAGAACAATAACATAGCAGGAGTAGAGAAGATGAATAAACATAAACACAGCAGTACAAGATTAGCAATACAGTACTTGATTTGAAACAGCCTTGGCCATGCGGCTGAATTCCTTCTTCATTAGAGACTTGTTAAGCAAACTGGAGGGTTTGTTCTGTTTCTTGGTCTTTGTTGTTGCAAGCAGCACAGACTGGTCCTTCCCAGGTTGAATGGTCACTGTTTTCTTGTTTGCCAACCCTATTAATAAAAATCCATGAGAAAAATCATACCAAGATACACCATATAGAATTCAGGTTAATCACCAAAACAACTAATTCTCATATTTATCCAAGCATCATATGAATTTTCATTTCGATTATAATGATGCATAAGCTCACTTTTTCCTGAAAAACAATTATCAAAGTTTAGCAATGTCATCGTCATATGTTTACAAAGACTGTAGTATTCAAATATACAAGATGCCATGATTCTCTAATTCTGTAGAACTGCAACTAAGGCTGTACTAAAGACAATGAAATTGAACTATTAAGATACTGAATACGATTACAAAATGCTGATGGCAATTGGATTGGAATCATTTCCACATTTCTATAAAATCAAATAAACACCCACATAAAAAACAATTTTATCCAATATTCCAATATTCTCATTATTTACACAACCCAATCCCGGAAAATTTACTAGGTTAAGACAAAAACTCAGCTGCACAAATGCTACGTGACCCACAAATATATCCAACACTCGCAAATCCTAAATAAATAAACAAATCATTGCTAGGATCATAAATCATATTCCCAACTAAATCAAGTAAATGGATTTGCACAAAAACAAAACGAATTTAAAGAAGAAAAAAAAACACAAATAATTAGAAACCGACCAGAGTGCTTATAGGAGTGCAGGTTGTAGAGATTGTTAGGCTCCTTGCTGAACTTAACACTGGCAGTTCCATTCCCAAACTCCTTCACCAAAAATGAATTGTTCTTCTTGACAATTTCCCATATCAGCTGCCCTGGAACTGTCGCCATTTCTAACACGAACAAACACTAAATCATGCCCACAAACAAAAACATTAGATCATAGCATACAAAATTACAAATACACACGTTACTGGGGGTGGGGAGTTACCTTGACAGAAAATGGGGGATTCAGGGTTTTGCTGTGAGACGGCTTCAAGAGTAAAGGTAGATCTCAAGATGGAACCGAGAAATATATTTGGGGTGAGTTAAACCCTAGGGAGATTAAATGACGAAAGTACCCCTTCTTATTTCGTTTTGGCATTCGTAACTTCGTTCTCCAAACTGTAATTTCAGTCATTCTTTTTTATATTTAATTTCATTCAATTTTGTTTGTGCTATTGAGGTAAAATTTTAGTATTATGTTTTGTATTTGATAACATAGTATTTCATGAATAACATATTATTTTAATAATTATTATAAGTTTGCAAAAGAAGATCTAATAATTGTATAATACAAAAATACAAATAGCTTTGTAGTTTTGTATAACTTTAGAAGCTCCAAGCACAACAAATGTAGTGCAGACAAACCCCAACACCCAAACGTTTGTTTGTAAGACAGACATCGACTCCACGAGCAAATCACATCAACTTTAAACAAGTTGTGTTATTATCTTTAAAATATATATTTTTATAAATATATACTAAATATTGAATCTTTTATATCTCATATTTTAACTAAAAGGTGGTTTTATATGAGACCGTTTCATGAACTGGGACGGATCCCTACAAAACACAAAAATCTGGATTTTTATGGGTTTGAGTTGAAATTTTGTTTTACGTATAGAATCCGTCTTATGGACAATGCCCGTGAAACCGTCTCATACAAATTTTTGCTTATGACTAAACTCCTTTAGGGGATTGTAATATGGTCAAAGGAAATTTACTTATATATAGCCCAATTTGGATGTAAATATTTGAAAATATGAATTGCAAATCTACAATAGCGAATCCATTGAGATTGGATGAAATTATTCTATAATGCGTTCAAGTACTTGAAAGATTTTTTTTTGGAGTAATTTTAGAGGATTTCAATTTCTTTTTATGAAAGTTATTTGAAATCCTTCCACCAAATCCTACATTTGACCTAAAAAAAAGTAAGTCCTAGTTCAGAAAGAAGAAATGGCAAAGACGAGAAAAACAAATAACAACGAACAAGAGGAAGAGGAGAATGAACAAAAGAAAATGAACATAACAAGAAAATGATAAAAAGAGAAGAGAAGAAGAAAACCAGCATAGAATTAGAGGTGACAATCAGGCCGGACCGAACCAGCTCAAAAATCCGTAAGGCCCAAGCTAATACACGGGCTAGCCAGGCCATTCGGCCCGTTAGGACCGGCCAAATAGGCCCAAATCCTTTTGGGCCTGAGAATTCTTAGCCCAACCAAGTTTGATATTCGGGCTGGCCAAGCCTACATTGTCAGCTCTACATGGAATACAACAGGGATATATTTTAAAAATCTAAATAACTCATCATTTACATGGGTTATATAAGTTATATGAGTCAATTTAAATCCATAAATATTTACATACATATGATAATTTTTTAAAATTCAATAATTATACTAACAACATATTTAATCATTCAAAAATACTGCAGAAATCAACATAATAACATCACAATTATGTCAAACGGGTTAATCATGTCATTTCAAGTTAACCTAACCCAGTTGTTTAATATTCATGTCGGGTCCAACCCAATTCCAACTCTAACCCGCCATGCCTCAACAGTCAACACTATCCCGGTTAGGTTCGAATCGTGTTAGAAGACATAAATTGCCACCTCAGAATAGAGAGAAAGAACACACTAAATCCGAAACCAGAAATAACACAAAGTTAAAAACTCGAATAAAACGATATCCAAACTCCAAAAGTTGACAATCCCATCATTCTGGAAACAGTCTACAAATACTCTTGCATTACCAGATTATCAAACCTGAGAAACGATTGCCATTCTTGATGCCTGAACTAATTTTACAGTATATACAAGGCCAAACAGAGCCTAATATCATCAACTTTCTATAGTTTCCCATGACAAAGAAATGTCACAGTGTTATCATACATAAGGTTTTCTACCTTCAGGGCAGAATGTACAGTGCTGGTAACTTTAGCATAGTTTTCAGAATCAAAATCTCCAGAAAACAGAAACAAAACATTCAAGTTCATGCTCATATACTCCCTGTTGTGGTCAAACGAGGTGAAGGTCGAATCGAACTACTCAAGGCCGCATTAATCCTACTGAAAACTACCTTTAAAGGAACACAAGCTATAGAAGGACCCTTCACGTTTTCTAAAACCGGTTTTTTCTCGTGTTGACTTTGTCTATGTAAACCGGTGAGTGAAGACAACTTCCGAGTTTTCTTAGACAAGAGCCCGTTTTTCCTCGATTTTGTCTTACTGGGTGGCCGTCCATGAGCCCTCCTCCGTTCATAGTCCAACTCAGAACTGCTGTTATAACAATCAGACAAAAAGACGTCGTCTAAAACCTCGATCGAGATTGGGTGACCTATGATGGGCCGGCCGTGTAACTTGCTCATTAGAGAGATATACGGAACGTGCTGGGCCCGATAGCCCGTTTTCACCTCCACACTGACGTCATACAAGCCAGAGCCAGCCGTATGGTGTCTAAGAGAAAAATCGGACGAGTCGTATTTTGGGTTGACCGTGAAACGAGACTGACGGTACGGTAGTAGCCTCTGGGGTCCCACCGTTTCAGATGTCAATTCTTTCAGAGGAGTATTCCAGCTCCAACCGCGAAATTCTTCGACGTGGATTTTTTCTTTGATTGGTCTTGATTTTATATTGTACGTGCCAACATCCGAAATGAGGGACCCACCAACACGACTAGAGTCTATGTTTGCCACATATGTTTCGGCCTCGTCATCGATATCAGTTTTCCTTGTCCTAGAATTTCTCTTCCCTTTTAACTGCCACTCGGAAGTACCTTTTTCTATAGTCCGGGTGATGTTGTGAACATCAGCAGTGCCTGAACTGGTCGAACCTGTCTCGTTGGGCTCCTCGTTTCCTAAAGATATTGTTTCGACGCGACTACTATGGCTAGATTGGGCTCCAGCACCAACCTGTGTCTTCGGTGATGCACAAGAAACAATTTCGGACACACCTGCTGAAGTAAAATTCACACATGCGTACGGATTAAGATATGTAAGGTTTGGGAAATGATATTTTATTTGAGTAGTTATGTGCATGTCGATAAACAAACCTATGCAAGCAAATCAAATCATCTACGGGGTAATAATTAGATCATCAAAACAGGAGTGGTATATTGCAAGTCAAATAACTCGGCCGAAATTTCGTCATATCATGGGAAACAGTGAATGCCTCACTGAATTAGAGACCCCAGGTTGATCCTCCTATAACAATAATGCATTTCTAAAAGGACAAAAGGCATAGTAATACAGAATTTTAGACTCATACCGATACATGGCTGTAAACATTACCAAAGCACTAACTAATACATAAAGCACCTGTATCAAGATCATACCTGCACATTGCTGCTTTTCTTCAGCAACAAGAGGCACATCGAACAACCTTTCGCAAGATCCATTTTCAGGAATTTCCACCATACTAGAAATCTCATTCTCCTTTGGCTTAGATCCAAGCAAAGCATCTGCATTCCCAGACGTGTTCATTGAAATTGCATTTTCACACGAAACCCCGGTACTATCTGAGTTGTTTATCACAAGTGAGTTGTTGTTTATCTTCGATTCATTAGATTCTAATCCAGACACCTTGCTCTCTTCACAAACAGGAACACACACCATAGGTGTACACTCCAAAACTTTTGCCAAAGTCCTTCGGCGATTTTTCTTCTTTGAAAATTCATGAGAAACCTGAGATCTTTTTCTTCTCAGGGACGATTCAACGCCCATCCCCAAGTCCTCAAGTCCTCTCATACGCTTTACTCCTTCTGTTCCATCATCCTCTGAGTCATTTGGAGTTCTCCACCGTTTAGTTTCTTCCTTAATCGCGTCTACATGATCTGGTTCTTCGAACGAAACACCAGATCGAGACAGTTCTGGTGCCAAATCTGAGTTGTTTTCTGAACAACTCAAATCTTTGTTAATATCTTCACTTTCTTCACTAGGTGGTGATTCATCAACAAGATGTTGCTCCTCGTCTTGGGTATCTCGTTTAGAAGGCAAGTCTGGGAAGTCTTTCCCAAGACAGGCATTTTCCAACTCGAGTGCGTGGAGAATGGCGTCTTCTCTTCGGGCGTATTTGACGGCCTTCTTAGAAAGATGAGACGCTGATGCCTTAGCTTTCTCGATGCAATCGTCGTACTCCCCACAGCGAAAAGCTTTCACTCGTTTTGATTTCTCTAGATTGTACCAGTCCCTGAAAGAGTATTTGCAAGAACTCAAATCAAGTTACTACCAGCATGAACGAAGTACAGAAAATCTAGGCTATGTTTGGTTTTTGTTTGCAACTTCCCATTTTCATTCCTCCAAAATTAATCTAACACCGAAAAACAAAACACATCTTCTCTTCTCCCAGAAGAATTTTCAAAATCCTAACCATTACCACTAAATAAATTCGCAAAACAGAACCAAACATGCTTCACATACCCCAATACGTTTTTCCCAAAACATCTCAAAACAAACATCTTAAATTTCTGGGTGGAAAACATAAATAATTTGTTTCCTAAAAAAATAGAGATTAACAAAATATTCGAGCCATGAAAAGATTAAAGGGGAAAAGTTTGACTTTTCATGGGTAAAGAAACAGAGATTAACCTCTAGAATCAATGAAATGGGAAATGAACGAGGCAAGAACTTATAAACAGTTTGTGAAATGGAAAATAGCGGCAATGTACCACATGGTAGCACATGAACTTGTAGCACAAATGGTCAAGTGCAATCCTCAATTCGATCTGTAATTCCCGTTTAATAGTTGGTGTGAGTGAATGTAACGAGAACCCATGAAACACCAGTATATTATCTAAATGTTTCTTGCTCTCTCATCCAATACTGTTCCTTTATTAGAGTTCTTAACATTTTATTATATCTTTTGTCCTCTTTTCAGAGGTAATAAACAGATAAAAACTACTTATAATAGCAGTTGGCAGCATAGGTGGAAATTAAACAAAAATATAATATTTCTTAGACGATCCTGCCCTAAATACTTGAGCTTGTCAACACGTGATATTGATAGTCATATGTAATGCAAAAGAAAGATTTTTCTCTAGAGGCGTTGGTCCAATAACACCACAATTGATAACTCAGCATTGCCGAAAACTTGAACCAAATACCAACTATTTTGATAGTTTATTTACGAACTATACCAACTTAATTAGGAAACTTGGTAGAGAATTTTAAACAATCACATTTATAAGATTCACTATCAAGAATATAAAATTATACAATAACATTCTCATGGTTGTGCAGCAAAACCCTCTATAAAAGCCTCAACTTGCCTATTATACCATACATACCTTCCACTAACTGGAATTTTGTTGGCCCATTAATTGGCATACTTGCTATTCGCTATCAAATTTTCAATTATCATCATCTTGGGTAGTTGCAATCAGGTTTAGTCCATAATTATGCTTCACCAAAGAGCAATGACTGAAATTGATACAAATGACAAGTCTCGATTTTCTGATGTGCCATTTCACCTTGATGCCCAGCAGAAATGAGGATTGAAGCCAAACACTCATAGCATTCACGCGATCCATAGCCCTCAAAATAGATAAGAGATGTTGCTCATACAATCCTATCTTTCTTTCTACGATGAGTAACTTTGAATTTCTAATAAGAATACATAAAGAACCAGCTGTGAAATATCACTTCCTTATAGTCCTGATGAAAAATTACCTTTAGTGTAAACCAAAAGGGAGGTTTGCATACCAATTACCGTGATATAATGTCATAAAATGCTCTCCTTTTTAGAATGAAATAACGTGTAATAAAACGTATGGCTCAAATAAGCAATTAAACCTGATTTGACAACTGAATCAAGAATCATGAAATCTATATTTATACTTTGTCTGAACCACAACACATTTCTCTTACATTAAATTTGTTGCCATGACAATCTTATTGTGTAACGATTAAATGAAGATCCTAACTTCTAACAGAGACAAATATCAAAAGAAGACAAATAAACTAAACGCCGTTCATTTCAGATGACAATGGCACACACCAATGGTACACACAGCGCAAAAATCAGAAAAAGGGAAACAGAAGTTCAAAATTCTTTAACTCCACAAGAACACTAAACCAAACACAAAATGTCTCTCCCAAAATCATTCAATTTTTCATATCAATTATGTACCACTTATATGATTTGAAGCCACAAGTTATCAACACCTTGATGCTGTAAGCTTAAATAATCTAATCAAGGAAATAAACAAAAGACTAATATACTTACACACTTGCATCCTCTCTACCAAGGAGCTTTACAGGGGTCCCTGATCTTGGTGTAGGCAAACAACCATCCGGAAGTTCATCAGGGCCTATAATCCGGCCAGGCCACCAAGACCCATTTCTCCGACGAACCCAAACCAACCCGCCAACCGACGCATCAATGCCCTTGTAGGGCTCCTCACCAGAACTCCCCATTCAGAAACCAACAACCAACAAGGATTTTTTATTTGAAACCAAACAGGAAAAAATAAAACCAGAAAACAGAAACCTCTTCTTCTCCAATAAGTTATTCTCAGGTCAGCATTTTATGGGCACACAAAGCCCAGAAGAAAAATGTGAAACCCTCCATATCTAAAAAACCAAAAAAAAAAAAAAAACGAACAGGAGTAAAAATCAGACAGAAATTTACACAAATCACAACTACAAGAAGGTAAAAAATTGGAGAGACAAAAATGGTACAATCAGATCATGAAAACCGAAATAAAAGGAAAAAAACTGACCCATAGAGCAGGCTAATAAGGGGAAGGAATAGAAGAGAGATCTGGTTACAGAATTTCTGCAAAACAAGCTTATTTTCATGAAAACTAAAAACCCATTAATCGTGTCATTCTCATTTCACATGTTTTCTGCAAAACAACCTTATTTTCATGGTATACTTCATGCGGTTTCGGATTTTGTTACCAAACCATTAGCTTTTTAGATGCAGAGCAAGTACAAAAAAATGGGAGAGAAGTTCATGTGTGTGTGTGTGTGTGTTTTTGTGAAGTGGATGATGAGACATGAGAGAGAGTTGTACCTTTTAGTATCTTTATGCCAAGAAAGAGAAATACAGAAGCCCACATAGGAAGACAGAGAGAAAAGAGAGATTTTCTTGAAATTAATATAAATCTTTTAATAATATATAATAATTTGAAGTTGGAGGTGATAAATACAGGAAAAGGAAAAAGGTGGTGTGATCAGGCACGACAACTAGTATATTAGTATTTCTACACTTGTCCTACATGCATACTTTGTGGGTCCCCTTTGATATTTAATCGGTTTGAAAACACAGAGATGGCCAGATAATTTTTTGATCAAGAATCTTTTTCAACGGTAGTGATTAGAAACTTGTGTTTTAGGTTCTGTGTGGCTTAGTACAGCAGATTACAAATAGAGTAGTGGGGCCTACACTGTGCTCCTTAGGTTTTTCTTTTCTTCCATTCTAAAGTGGTGTTTAAGGGTCATCAATATTTCTTTCTGCGATTTATCTTAAAGAAAAAGAGAGCAAAATCATCGAAAGACAGCATTAACCAAGCAGCCATGACAGGTATTGTTCATGAAATTTAATTTTTTTGGGTTTGAGATCATAAAAATTGAATCTTTAGGGTTCATGCTATTCTTAATCTGAATTTTCTCGACATTTATTGAACCATAGTTTTGATTCTTCCGGATGTTTTTGTACTATATGTGATAGTGATGCAATTTTGAATTTTTTCGAACGAAAAATAACATCAAGTTCTGGAATTGCTTTGAGAAGATAGTTCTATTAATTCTATACGCTCGAGGGATCAGCTTCTTTTTTCTTTTTTCTTTTTCTTTTTTTTTTTTTTCATTTTCTGTTGCCCATAAATTTGTCTCAGTTTGTTGGTTAACATCATGGCAGAAATTGATTTAGCAATTTGGGGTTTATCTGTGTGTTCTTTGTCCAGAATTTGGGGAATTTGTGAAGTATGGTTACATGGTAGTTGTGTTATAAATATTAAATACCAAGGAGTAGTTTTTTTTGGCAAGGCTGGATAGGAGATAGACAATTTTTAAGAGAAGAATATGAAAATTGATAAATTTAAATGGATTTTCTCTGCAATCGAGATGAATAAGTTATTTTTGGCTTGTTTAAGTCTTGGAGCTTGTATGGGGATACATGAAAAGCCAATTAAATGGATGAAGTTGAACACCTTTAGATAAGATTTTCAGTTTGGTTGATGTATGAGCTGGTTTTACTATATAGTAAATATATTCGTCTTGATTTTTACAACGACAGAGTATAAGCTGGAGCAGGACATGGAAATTGAAGCTCTGGAAGCTATTCTCGAGGATGATTTTAAAGGTTTGTTCATCCCTGCTTAAGCGCTTTCACGTATTTATCTTTAGTTTCTTGATATGTGTTCGTCAATGTACCTAAACCATATCACTTAATCGATTCTAGTGGATTCATTATACCAGAAATTCATTCTAGTGAAAGCGGCCTAAATACTTCCAACCGTTGCTTCCAGATAACCCTTTCTCCTCAGGTAAACACATTTTCGTATGTCCTGGAGCTTAAAGATTGACTACGTAATTGGTTTCCTAATCATATCCCTTATGGGTTATTTTTGTTTTCTCCTTTATTTCCTACAGGACGATGAGGCAGATGAATCAACTATTCCACCAGGTTTTTTTATAATCTATATGCTATTGTTGTTCTTGGTTTAAAGCTCTGTTAGCTGGTGCGTGTATCTAATGATGCCTATTTTCGATCAGAACTGATAGCTCCTTTTAAATTCTTTTTTGCAGTTCAATTGGCATTGATATTCTCGCACACAGAAAATTATCCCGATGAACCTCCACTTCTCAGTCTGAAAAGGTTGCACCATATTTTATTGCGTGTGTAGAGATTTCTGTGTTGTATAACCTTTATCCACCTTTTCATTATCAGTTAATGCCATATATACTTATTTTGTACTATTATACAATGTTTTTGTGCTTTTAATAAAACTTAATTAATCAACTGTTTTTAAAGAGCCCACACCTATCCAGTTTGTTAAATTATTTTAATATTTGGAAGTTCAATTTCTGTGCTGAAGCCTCGTCATTTTGTTTTCAGTTTGAAAGGAATCCAAACAGGAGATCTTAAAGTTCTGAAAGAAAAGCTTGAACAAGAGGTATGACCTTTAAACCCCCCTCCTCTTACTCCATTAAGTGCTTGTATATCAACGATAGTTCTTTTTCCTTATAAAAATATTACATATCTAAGGTGGCCCTACAAAGCTTATGTTGAGTGAGTTTCTTGAGTGCCTGAACCATCTAAAGTATTCACCTATGAATATTTGTAGAACATGTTCAGATTAATTAATGATAACAGATAGTGAACCTAGCGTTAGCAATTGGAACTTTTAGGTGATATTGGCCGTGGTTGTTAAAGCGATAGGCTTATTTACGACAAGGCGACAAGCCATGGCCTAGTGCCCAACGGCCTAGGATTAAAGGCGATGGCTTTGCCAGGCAAAGCGACAACTAAAAACATGTTACATATCCAATGAATTTACACGCATCTGAGCATCCAAATAGGCAAATAATAGACAGAATTGAAAATTGAACTAGTTAGCATCCAAATAATAGTCAAAATGTAATCAAATAATACTAAATAGTGAAACTAAATTATAGCCAAAATTGAAAGTTTGAAACAACCGAGCGGCATCCATCGGACCCAAAACCAAATAAAACCCCAATTACAGACAAGAAATTGAAAAAAAAAAAGAAAGAAAGCAGTACAGAAGCAATTTGCATCTTTGTAACTCGGAAGGAGGCTCGGTGGTGACTCGTGCCAGTGTTTCGCGGCGGCGGTGGGGGGAAAGGAATCACAAGTTCCTTTGCTGAAAGAAAGACGGTTTTGCTTTTGCAGGGGAAGGAATCGTGGTGCACTAAGTTTTTAGGTCTTTTTTACTTAAAACCCTTTTTAAAATAAAATAAAAAAACTAAAAAAAAAAAGACTTTAAACGCCTGGGCATGAAAAGGCGTCACTTTTCCTCGCCTTTTGCCTCTCCAGAAGCAAGGCCTAGGCGACCCCAAGCGGTCGCCTGATCACTTTCGTCGCCCAGAGGGTTGCCGAGGCGAGGAACCATCGCCTCTTCGCCTAAGCAACACCTAGGCGCTTTTAACAACTATGATATTGGCAAAGCGGGAAGTTCAATGTGCCAACCATATATTCTTTACTCAACAGCATGAATGCGACAATGTTAGGCGATGTATGGATATAGCTCTTCATTTCCCAACTATTTCGGAAAATGAGTTTATGTTTGTTTAGGGATGTTCTCAGTGGAAATAAAGTAATTTTCAGTTTTCACTAGTTTATGGAAATATTCTTTTGGAAATACAGCCGAACAGTTTTTCACAGAACCACGCAAATGTATGTGAAAGCTGAAAACACACTTCAAAAACTATAACCAAACAACTTTCACTACAATTATACAAATCTATCAATAATACACTTCAAAATCTATAACCAAACATATTTTCATTCCCAAACGTATACCATGATAGAAATTGGACAACAAAAACATATTCTCAATTCTCACACGAAAATCAATAAAGCTTGAAAATTCATTTTCCAACACTGGTGACTGGAAATTGGACTTGGAAATCAATCCATTCAAGGCCATAATCTCATCTCTTTAAGTTGTTCTGTACCTCAAGGCTCAAGCTATCATAAATTGCTAATATGTCACAGGCGGCAGAAAATCTCGGTATGGCCATGGTCTACACATTGGTTACATCAGCTAAGGAATGGCTTTCTGAAAGATTTTCACAAGATGCTGACGAGGATGCCGAGGAAGATGAGGCTGCAAAAGACGAGGTGCCCTTTTTTCCGTATTTATATATGTGTTGTTATTAAATGTTGTTTGTTAAAGTGTCGTGTTTCTCTTTCAGAAATTAGTGCAAAACATGCCTTGCTCTCGTTGTTTTTCTTGCGATTTAGCGTTCCATCAAAAATATATTTCGAGATACTGTGACTCGCGGTTGTTCTGATTCCATGTTGTTTCATGGAATTGTTATATCAGTGGGCTCGATTATTCTACCTTTAAGGTTCACTGAATGAGTTAGATGCCTATTCTCTTTTCAGGTTATTATACCACATGGAGAACCAGTAACGGTTGATACATTTCTGGCATGGAGGGAGAGATTTGAAGCAGAATTAGCACTTGAAAGAGCCAAGTGAGTTTTTCATAAGTTTACTTCCTTTTTTTAGTTCTTTAACCCATGCAAACATGATTTGAGGGGCGAATTATCACATAAAGGCATGCTCAGTCTATCATAAAATGGTCCGCCATTCACTTAAAGCAGGATAACTTAGTGACGAAGTGAGGAATCAATTTGCTAATACAATCAGAGTGGTGTATAAAGAGGAAGATTCCATAGCCTGTTTTAGCCCGTGTATAGGAAGAGAAACTATGTTTTATGTATTTATTATTTTTTAGTAGTTGTTTCCTGATGATAAATTTCCATGTTCATCATTTTAGGCTAATGCCGGATTCAGCACTTACTGTGTCAAAGGAGAAAAAACTTACAGGCAGACAGTGGTTTGAAAGTGGAAGAGCTAGCTCGGTAATTTGTCCTCCCAGCTCATTCTTCATTTTATCATTGATCAATTTGTGTGAGCATGTTGTCTATACCTGTGTGTGTCCGTGCGTATATGTGTGTGGTTGCCTTCGTTTACCCGCACTCATATGTTATGCATTCTTTGGTTGTTTGCTTATAGAGACTTCAGACGACGTTCTGAATGAATCATCTGATTTGGTGAAACCAAAACTGCAAGTTGAATTTCATTTGCACGATTAAAACAGTAGTGAGCTTTAAGTGGTCTCCGTTAAAATGTTCCTCTATTAGAATGATCGAGTGTATTGTACAAATTTTCACTTCTTTGGTCTATTCACCCCATGCAGAAAGGTTCTGCACCTGTTGCTGAGGATTCTGATGTTGAAGATGAGGAAGATATTGACTTCGATGATGATGACTTGAAGGTAATGGCCGTGATTGCTTGTCAATTTTTTTTTTTTTGTAAAATTTTCGTTAAAGAAGATTTCTCATTGCAACATACGATTGCTCGTGAATTTTTTCAATAAGTATACAATATTCACTCAATCTTTTTTTTCAATCGTCAATCACAATTTCAATTGAAAAAAATTGCATCAATTGTCACCATTACAGAATCATATCAAAAATACACTATTCGCTCTCTCGTACTTTTGAATGCCAATCATATCTCAATCACTATTTTACTAAAAACAAAACATCATGTCGATTGCTGTCATTATATATTCATCTCACATCCAATCACATTCTCAAAATTCATTCATATTTTTGTTAAGGATTCCTTTTTATGTGTGGGCAGATGACGAAGAAGACATGCTGGACCACTATCTGGCCGAAAAGTCAGACACATAAGTCGGTGCGATGAGCGAATGGATTGGGTGTTTAGTGCCATTAAACCCAGAACTAGTTTTGACATTGATGCGTTAATGAGATATAGAGAACTTGAGTATACTACGAGATCATCGTATTTGTATCAAAACAAGCATGCCTTAAGTCGAACGTGATCCGAGTAAAATCCCTCTGTTGCTGAGAGATGAGCTCTTTGGCCTTTTTCCATTAACGATTAAATCGAACTGTTGTATCAACAATTTTTGGGAGATTGTATTGACGGCAGGATGGAGTATTCTACTAGGTTTGAACCCTTATGGATATCTTTTTTTATATAATGCAGTTATTTCATGCGTATCTAATTCATTTAACCAGAAATTGAATGTCTTAAAACGAGGTAAAAAGTTTCTGGCAAATGAAATGAATGTACATTAAATGTGATTTCATGTAATCCATGTGAAGTTTGTGAACCCCATCATCCCAATGAGTCTTTATATCCCAATTAGGGATAAATTCAATTTTGGTACCCAAAGTATTAGCGGTTTTCACTTTTAGTACCCGCTTTTTGGGGCTCATCATCATTACATTTATTAGTACCCAACGTTTCAAAAAATCACTCATTTTTGGCATGATCCGTTAGTTAACCGTTAAAGAGTAAAGGTTGACCGGCCGGAGTCGGGGCAATGTTGGACGGGGGTGGTGAATTCTGACTCAAAATTTTATCCTGAGCAACTTTGTCTTCTTGGTCGGAGCCCAATTCGGCCGGCACATGCCCCTAAAAGTTGGAAAATCGATTTTAAGATTCCTTTTTATGCGTATTTGGTTCGGGGGGCAAATCAGACCGATTGAGGAGTGAGCTTTGCGTGCCTTAAGATGAGGAAGATGATGGTATGCTCAATTTGGATTTGGGGAAATATTTTGAATGTAATTTGGCTTTGAATTAAATTTTGGGTTTTTTGAATTATCGTCAATTGGCATCGGAGACGAACTCAAATCATGAAATTGACCACTGGGCATTATAGGGCTTGCAGATACACTCAAAATGGGTGGTTGCACGACACTTGGGGTCGCCAGAATCGGCACCGGAGACGCCGTGAAGCATGCGGCAACCGTGGAACCCAACTATAGTTGGTCAACCGTTAGTATTTAACGGTTGTGGAATGTAACGTGCCAAAAATGAGTAAATTTTAAAACGTTGGATATTTTAAAAAGTTTCTGGCAAATGAAATGAATGTCCATTAAATGTGATTTCATGTAATCCATGTGAAGTATGCGAACCCCATCATCTCAACGAGTCTTTATATCCCTTTATTTATTAAGCGTGGCACATTCATTTCAGTTGAACATAATTCCGCACATCTTTCATGTTTGGGAGCACTTTTGGAACACAAATTCATCTATGAATACATTTTGTCCATCTAGCAATAAGAGAGCGAATCGGTGCAGTAAATGAAATTTAAAAGTCATAAATTAATACTTATCCCAAAATGGATTTTTATAAAATAAAAGCATATGTCAAGGGTAGTTGTATTCACTGTTCTAAAAAATCTCCGTCTAGCTCCGATTAGTCGACGGATAGGCACTAGGTTTTCATTGTTTGCCTACGCCATTCTTCTGATTAGACCCTTCTAACCTCGCCCAAGTCACGCCTAACCCTGCTCAAGCGCGTGATTAGACCCTTCTAACCCCGTCAAAGTCACGCTTAACCCTGCTCAAGCGCTAGGCTCTAGTTTGCCGCCCGACTAGCGCTTAGCGCCTAACATTTTTTAGAACACCGCTGGTATTTTGAAATATAAGTGATTTTGTCAGTTGTAGTATCTCATTCCATTTGTGGTACCCCTACTCAAGAAAAGCGGGGATGTATGGATGTGTTTTCAAGTCCAATTTTCAGTTTCTAGTGTTGGAAAATGAAGTTCAAATTTTATTGGTTTTTGTGTGAGAATTGAGAATATGTTTGGGATGTTGTCTGAATTTCTGTTTAGAAATAAAATATGTTTGATTATAGTATTTTGACATAGATTTGCGTGATTGTAGTGTATTTTTGACATCGATTTGCGTGATTGTAGTGTATTTTCACATAGATTTGCGTAATTGTGGTGAAAATTTGTTTGGTTGTATTTTCAAAAGAATCTTTCCATAAAAAATGAAAACTGAAAATAACTTTATTTCTATTGAGACTTTCTTAAACAAACATAAATTCATTTTATCTAATAGTTGGAAATTGGAAAATACCATTTGAAAACAATTCCATACATACCCTTTGCTTTCCATTTTTGTAATCTGAAAAATGCCACAAAAACACTTTAA
This sequence comes from Rehmannia glutinosa, assembly GCA_016081115.2. Taxonomy (NCBI): domain Eukaryota; kingdom Viridiplantae; phylum Streptophyta; class Magnoliopsida; order Lamiales; family Orobanchaceae; genus Rehmannia; species Rehmannia glutinosa. The sequence continues at coordinate 52,427 of JABTTQ020002278.1, forward strand.
ATCTTGTGCTCAAATATTTGATCAGGCAAGCATCTGATTCACCATAATTGCCATATTTTATTGTCAATTGTTTTGCAAGAAAATAAAAAGTATGTTATGAAAGTTTGCCATTTTGGAAGACTTTGAAAACAGAAACAGAAAAAGAAGAGTCAGCCTCATGCTAATCCAATCATTCATGATGTATAATCTAATTATCTAACCAGTCTTTTTACTTTTTACAAATTTAGATCAGATTTTTTCTCTTGCTTTTTTTTATATGAATTTTCCTAAATCTCATGGTTGTCAAACTTGATAGATGGCGGTTGGAAACGGGACCCAGCTCACTAGGCACATGAAAGGCATTTTAATCATTGTTAATTTTTTATGAGTTATTGATTATAAATAAATCCAAGTTATGATTATCATATTTTTTATAACTGATATTCCATGTTACCACATGACTGGTCCAGTGGTCCTTGTGAAAATAACCCCAACCTCTCAGGAATATATTTCAACATAACTAGTCATCGGAGAAACATTCCCGACCCCTCAGGAACTGCTCATGCAAACCGTATAATGCACAATAACTGGGTCCCAACTCCTAATATTCTCAACTATTAAGAGCACAATAGGCGCCAAATCCCTAATAATTGCCCCATGTAAACCTCAAAATGTACAATGATTAGCTCTCAAATCTATAATATCCTCAAGTACTAAGGGTACAATTGCTGGCTTTCATTCAAACCCTTAATAAGATTTTACTTTACACACAAAGTTATTTGGATGCCAATATGAATAAAATTCCGATTATCAAATACATATAAAGCGAGTTTTGGATTTAGTAAAAATATACATTGATCCATAACTATAAGCATATATTTTTTGTGTTCGATTGGAAAAACGAGCTAATAAAATCCTACATGTAGAGTGGTAATGAGTCTGACAGGCCAGCACAACCCAAGCCCATTTGGCTTTTACAAAAAAAAATTGGGCCACCTAAGTCAGATTGATTTTGGTCGGGCTGTAAAAATGGCTGACCCAACCCATCCCATATACTTCACAAACAAAAAAATTGGGCTAACCCGGCCGTCGAGCCATTAAGGCCAAATCAAATAAACCCAATTTTATCAGACCTAAAAAACCCGGTCCAACCCGATTCAAATCTTAGCTAGCCCGCTGGCCGGATTTGATTTTGCCAATGCAGTCCTGCATGCGCACACACAAGACACTTAGTCAAATAGTTTTATTTAGTAAGAATTAAGATGGCAAATATTAGTTCAAAAAGTTATTATAATTAATTTTGGAATCTTTTAAAGGATACTGACAAAATTGGAATGAAATACTCCCATATATCGAATAAACAAGAATACAATTAGGGATAAATTCAATTTTGGTACCCAAAGTATTAGCGGTTTTCACTTTTAGTACCCATATTTTGGGGCTTATCATCATTACATTTATTAGTACCCAACGTTTCAAAAAATCACTCATTTTTGGCATGATCCGTTAGTCAACCGTTAAAGAGTAAGGTTGTTGACCTATCGAGTTGAGCAATGTTGGACGGGGGTGGTGAATTCTGACTCAAAATTTTATCCTGAGCAACTTTGTCTTCTTGGTCGGAGGCCAATTCGGCCGGCACAGGCCCCTAAAAGTTGGAAAATAGATTTTAAGATTCCTTTTTATGCGTTTTTGGTTTGGGGGGCAAATCGGACCGATTGAGGAGTGAGCTTTGCGTGCCTTAAGATGAGGAAGATGATGGTATGCTCAATTTGGATTTGGGGAAGTATTTTGAATGTAATTTGGCTTTGAATTAAATTTTGGGTTTTTTGAATTATCGTCAATTGGCATCGGAGACGAACTCAAATCATAAAATTGACCACTGGGCATTATAGGGCTTGCAGATACACTCAAAATGGGTGGTTGCACGACACTGGGGTTGCGAGAATCCCAGACCTTTGGAGACACCGTGAAGATGCGGCAACCGTGGAACCCAACTATAGTTGGTCAACCGTTAGTATTTAACGGTTGACTAATGTAACGTGCCAAAAATGAGTAAATTTTAAAACGTTGGATATTAATAATAATAAGCCCAAAAAACGGGTATCAAAAGTGAAAATCACTAATACTTTGGTATCAAAAGTAAATTTATCCCAATACAATTATATCTCATTAAATATCACCAACATACTTTTAAGTTGTAATTATAACCAGGTGGCTTAGCCATCCACCGCCACCACAAAGAATTGTGGGATGGAGGTCGGGGTTCAAATCCCGCTCCATCAAATTGTTTTGGGGTGGAGGTCGATGGTTCATATCCCTGCTCCATCAAAATTTCTCCAAGGGCATATGCGGTGGTGAAGATTTGGTGGGAACTCATCTTGAATAAAGCATCCGTGTGGGTTCGATTGGGGAGAGATCGTTATTAGTAGATGGGGGTCGAATATAATTGTTCTCTTTACCGAGGAGGATATGACGGTTTACGTCACGTCGTGACCGCCGTCAACACTCTTGGCCAGTCGTCACATCCCATGTTTACCTTTGGAAAGAATGAGAGCGGAGTACTGTTGTCTCAAAAGATAGTCAGGCGTAGTCGAGAGTTATAAAAAAAAAAAAAAAAAAATAAATAAGTTGTAATTATTGTTAAATAACTTATTCCACCACACAATTGTTTTATTTAATTATTACTCCACTCAAGGGGCCTACAGATTACCTAATATATATTTCCTACATGATGCACATTCCTCACACACTTTAATTCAGTCACCACTGTTACATTTATCCCCTGCCCATGCCACTGATACACAACTACACAAGCAAAAACATTTTTCCCCCATAACCAAAAGAAATTAAGATAAATTGAAAATCAGGAAAAAGGGAGAAAGAATTCAAGAACACATGGGCTATTCAAAAGTGCTTTTCTTGATTTTCATTCAGTTCTTGTTTTTATACAATCCCATTTTCTCGGACTTGCTTTTGACATCAAAAGAGCTGTCTGAGATCCCCATAAATTTCCTCAACTTTGCCAAAAAAGCTGAGGTTTTTGACTGGATGGTGGGCATTAGGAGGAAAATACATGAGAATCCTGAACTGGGCTATGAAGAATTTGAGACCAGTAAACTTATTAGAGATGAATTGGATAAGATGGGTGTTTCTTACAAATACCCTTTTGCAGTTACTGGTGTTCTTGGTTTTATTGGTTCAGGCAAACCTCCTTTTGTTGCAATAAGGGCAGATATGGATGCCCTTCCTTTACAGGTATGCTTCAATTTTTTATTCTTTCTAAAAATGAATCTCTTGAAGTAATAGATTTACTATTTTTGTTTGGGTTGAATGGTTAAAGATTGGATTTTTATTCTTTTTTTCTTGTTCAAGATTGTGGACAGGACATATTAACTGTTTGATGTTGAGAGTGGGTTTAGAGTTGGATTTTGTTTCCCTTTTTCACTTTTCCTGTTCATATTATTTAGAGTTTAACTGTTTGATGGTGAGAGTGTTGTATGTGAAATAAATACATTGATAGGAAATAGACTGTAAGAATATGGGTACAAATGGTCTCCAAGGCACAATATAATCATTGTCTTTTAAACTGCAATGTCACAATGGGGTGTATAGAAAATCTGTTTCATGATATCTGATGAAGCTTATTCAGTTTTTGTTGTGTTTACAATCGTCGAAAAGAATCTAAAACAGACTCGTGACCGTTCTTACGAGACAAAACTCTTCGTAAGAGTCACGTTCCTTTACGTTGTGATATGCCTCTTAGAAAGTTTTTCAAAAAATCAAATTTCCTTTCGCGGGCAGGTCGATCCCGTTTCAAAATGGCAAACATATTCTAAGGTCGGCAAAATATTTGCATTGCAACATTTATGTGAATTAAATTATTAAAAAAGTATCCATATATGTTACCATTAGATGTGTCTTTCTTTATTTTGTACAACTTTAACAATCTTCAGTTTACGTAGGAAATGGTGGAGTGGGATCACAAGAGTAAGAATCCTGGAAAAATGCATGCTTGTGGACATGATGCACATGTTGCAATGCTTCTTGGTGCGGCAAAAATACTTCAAGAGCATCGCGACTTTTTGAAGGTCTGTCTTGACGATCTTTTGATTGTAGTTGTTGATTTTCTACGGGTTTCTATCATTGTTCCTTTGGTGCATAACCTGGAGTGTTTTTTTTTTTAATAAGTTGGGAGTAGCGATTGGAGAAAGGGGATAAATTTCAAAGAAATTGAAAGATACAAGGTTCGAACCTGGTCAATACCCTTACAGAGGGTGAACGATACCACTTGAGCTACAAGCTCGTGGTCATAAACTGGAGTACTTAAACCTGGAGATATTGAATCTTGAGAAAACTTTGAACTGGCACTTATATTTTGGTAAAAACTTGGCAAGTTAATGACCACGGACACTCAAGAAAACAACCCCTCCACCCCCTCGTGACTCTTTTAGCTTCTCTGACTGTATGTTATTAGTCAATTAGCTTAGCTTTATTAAAATAAAATAAAAATATCCATGAATATAAATGCAGCAGAAGCTTTTGAATATAAAGGAATGTTACTGTTCTATTGCTTTTAGAAGATGATTCCAATTGAGAAGACGGTTCAGCCTCTTATACACGATAATCATGGAACTCTCTAGAATTTGAGAAGTTGTCATCTACCTATTGGGTACAATAGAATAGTGATGCGGCGGCTAATTATAGGGTAACAAAAGGAATATGCTAGCAGGCTGATGATTGGTAGAATAATGGTGGCGAGCTCGTGAACCTGAAAATGGTAATGGATAGGTAGAGAGGGTAAATGTGTCTTTTATTTATCCTTCCTCAGCTTTATCAAGATGATGTTACCTGCAACTCAAAATGAAGAACTGTGGTGAATATTTAAGTTAGGGATAATTACAAAACCCCCCGAGGTTCGGTCTAATTACAAAAAAAATCCAGAGATTTTTGAAAATTGCAAAAAAAAAACCTTGAAGTTTGATTCCGTCTTACATTTCCCACGTCATAAGCAAAACATATCTCAGGACCTCCCGACATATATAGAAATATTACAGTCATCCCCTTAAATTTTAGACAGAATGAGGATGTATTTGTAATTTTGAAACATCTCTGGATTTTTTTTAACTAGCCCAAATCCTAGTTTTTTTTTTTTTTTTTTTAGTAATTTCCCTTTAAGTTATCTAAATTTTTTGGGTCAATGCAGGGGACTGTTGTGCTCGTTTTCCAACCGGCGGAGGAAGGAGGTGGAGGGGCGAAGAAGATGATCGAAGCTGGAGCACTCGAAAATGTCGAGGCCATCTTCGGTATCCATGCCAACACTTTGTTGCCATTGGGCGAAGTTGCATCGAGATCTGGTCCTATTTTGGCAGGGAGTGGTTTTTTTGAAGCTGTAATAAGTGGGAAAGGCGGCCACGCGGCCATTCCTCAACACTCCATCGACCCTATATTAGCTGCGTCAAATGTAATCGTCAGCTTACAACATCTCGTATCTAGAGAAGCTGATCCTCTTGATTCTCAGGTACAATCAATCTCTATTCATGTGTGACTTTGTTTCTCACTGTTATCTTTGTGGTTAGAATTTAGATTTTATTGAATTAAAGTGGTCTTTTTACAAACAATTGGATTAAAGCTGCCTTTGTAGATTTTCTGTAGCAATGGTGCTTGTCAATTGTTGAGAGCTATATTCACTTTAGGCCAATTGTTCTTGAATTACACCACCGTGATAGTAGTCTCAATCTTCTTATTTTGACAAGATGGCATAATTATTAACAATGTACTAGAAATGGAAATTGGATCTGCATTTTAAAATTTTATGGCAAGAAATTTGCCATTAATAAGCAGTGATAATTACAAAAAGTATCCTGAGGTTTAGCCTAATTACAAAAAGACTCAGTTATCTTTCAAAATTACAAAAGAATCTCTTATAGTGTTACAAACACCCCCGTGAGGTTTGTATTAACCTAACAAATAAAAATTACCCCCTTCAAGAGGTGCAATTTGTTAAAAAAAAATGGCAAATGTCAAGGGGGTATGTGTAATTTTGAAAGATAATTGGGTGTTTTTTATAATTAGGCTAAACCTCAGGGATAATTTTTGTAATTAACCCTAATAAGTAAGGTTTTAATCTCCATGTTCTACATTCTTCTGGAATTTTTCATCTTGAAAAGTTACCGTGCATCATTATTTATTCTTCACACGAAAAATGCTAAAGTTGGGATTTTTTTTTTATAACACAAGATTCACTTGAACAGGTAGTTACAGTTGCTAAATTCCAAGGAGGTGGTGCATTTAATGTTATTCCAGATTCTGTTACCATTGGTGGCACTTTCCGAGCATTTTCAAGCGAGAGCTTACAGCAACTTAAGCAGCGAATCGAAGAGGTAACATGTGTTTTTCCAGATTCTTGTTGCCTTATATTCTTATAGTAAGGGTTAATTACAAAAAGTACCCGTGAGGTTTAGCCTTTGCAAAAAACTCCAGTTATCTTTTAAAATTACAAATACCCCTTAAAGCGTCACAAACACCCCTTTCAGATTTGTATTTACATAACAAATACCTCTCTCTTGAGGAAAATTTGTAAAAGAGAAACAACTGTCAAGGGAGTATTTGTAACTATTAAAGATAACCGAGTTTTTTTTTTTTTTTGTAATTAGGCTAAATGTCGGTGTGGTTTCTGTAATTAACCCTTCTTATTAATCATCATAGTGTAATATTAATGGATAATTACAGAAACACATATGAGGTTTGGGCTAATTACAAAAAAAACCTAAGATGTTTCAATATTACAAAAAAACTTCATGAGGTTTGATTATTATGTGTTAAATTTAAGGGGCAACTGTAGTATTTTTATAAATATCAGGGGGTTTTGATATGTTTTTTTTGCTTATGCAGCGGGAAAATATAAGACGGAATCAAATTTCAAGGTTTTTCTGTAATTTTCAAAAATCTCTGGGTGTTTTTGTAATTAGCCCAAACCTCAGGGGTGTTTTTGTAATTATCCCTAATATTAATCCGCTGACAGTTCAATTTAACTACCAACTTCTCCCCCACAGGTTATTATAGGACAAGCGGCTGTACAACGATGCAATGCAACCGTTACTTTTGAATCAAAAGACAGACTTTTCTTTCCTCCAACTGTGAATGACTTTGAACTGCATAAACACTTTCAGAGAGTTGCAGGCGATATGCTCGGCATTGGTGGAGTCAAAGAAATGCAACCGTTGATGGGATCGGAAGATTTTTCGTTTTTCAAGAGAAAATACCCGGTTACTTCTTTTTCCTCGGAATGAAGGATGAAACGCTAGAACATCCCGTTATGCCACATTCGCCCTATTTCAGAATCGACGAAGGTGGACTTCCGTTCGGTGCTGCGCTTCATGCGTCGTTGGTTGTACGGTACCTTTACGATAGCCAGACGGAAAATTCGATGGATAATGGATATCATCATGATGAATTGTGATGAATTGTTTTGCTCAATTTGTATGTACATTTTGGTTCATTTGTCCAAATGCTACTTCAAAATAAAGGCACTGGGCAAGAAATGCAAGTTTGGGGTTTTAGTTTCACATCAATTGTAAATTATGAATTTACATTTGTCAATTTTATGGTTTGTAAATTGGCCCTTTATTTGGTTGAGGATGATGTTAGATTGGCCTGTTTATCTGGTTATAAGGTTATTTTCAGGAGAATCATTTTGGCTTTGTAGTAGAATCTCGAGACGCACAATGTGGTTTCATCATCCGAGTGTCTGAAATATTAAGTTATAATTACAAAAAGAGCCCTGAGGTTTGGGCTAATTACAAAAATATCTTGAGATGTTTCAAAATAACAAAAGCCCCACCTAAGTTTGATTATGCAGATCTAATTTTCTATGACACAAAACCTGTAAAATGAGAGAGCTTTACATTTTATTGTAGTCAACAAATGGGTAGGGTGGGCAGTAATTAAATCATCCGAATTTTTAAAATAACTCAAATAATACGATGTTGAAATTCCATATATCGTTCATAAAATAATAATATGACAAATATATTAATTTGTTTTTCTATTTTTTCAATAATTTTATTAAATTATATAATTTATAAGAATAATTTATTGAGAATTTTACCACAAAATATATTATTTTCTATATACTAATTAGATATAGATATAGTAGATGGCAATATTAGTCCTCCATCTATTGGGTGTAGCAATATTAGTCCCATAACTTTTAAAATTGCTATTTTAGTCTTATATGTTTTGTCTTTTTGCAATTTGGGTCCCGTAAATTTTAGATTTATGCAATTTTGGTTCTATGAGTTTTAAGTTGATGCAAATTTGGTCCTAAAGGTTATTTCAACATTTCAATTATTCCAAAAATGCCCTTGATAGTCAAAACAATCAATATACCTAAGATCAAGTTTAAAATGGTATCAGAGTCTGCATTTTATTTCCTTGATATAATTTATTTATCATTTATACTACAAATTGCCTAATGATGGAAGAATTTCAAATTTATGATTCAAGATCAAAGTCTGAGATACGAGTTCTACATGTATTAGTTTTAATTACGAAAATACAAAAACAAGTGCAAATATGCCAAAATTGGTTATTTTGAATAATAGAACTAAAGTTACCACAACTAAAAAATAAAATACTAAAATTGCCAAATTATAAAAATTACATAATTAAAATTATTACTTTTACTAAGGGGCAAAAATGCCCTTGATAACCAAAATAATCAATATACCTAAGATCAAATTTAAAATGGTATCGAGTCCGCATTTTATTTCCTTGATAATTTTATTTATCATTTATACTACAAATTGCCTAATGATGGAAGAATTTCAAATTTATGATTTAAGATCAAAATCCGAGATACGAGTTCTACATGTATTATTTTCTAATTACGAAAATGCAAAAACAAGTGCAAATATGCCAAAATTGGTTGTTTTGAGTAATAGGGCCAATGTTACCACAACTAAAAAATAAAATACTAAAATTGTCAAATTCTAAAAATTACATAATTAAAATTATTATTTTTACTAAGGGGCAAAATTATCAGAGGACTAAAATTACAACTTCAAAAATTACATGACTAATTTTGCAACACCCCTAAAGATACATGACCAATTTTGCAATTTTTCCTATAGTAGACTCAGATGCATCGCGTATTATAAAAATGATTAAAAGGGTGTTTGGTTGAGGTAAGAGCTTATTATAAGCTCTATTCAAAACATTTTCCCAACTTTTTGCCAAAAATAAGATTTTATTTTAATAATATATTTAATCATAAAATTGTCATGGCATTTTTTTTTTGAGCAAGAATAAATTTCATTCATAAAACAAAAGAAACTTACAATCGGGCCATAAAGCGGATGTGAAACAATTGTAAGCCACGGACTAAAAATATATTTTAAATCGCAACACATCCGACTAATCTATAGATTGTAACTTCGCAACTAGGCGACAAAACACATACCAAAAACTTGATCGTGTTTCGTCACATAATCGATAATAAGACATCCGAGTGTTCTTCTCAAGAAATCCACAAAGAGACAAATTTAAAAACTAAAAAAAAAAAAAGCCACTTATGGGACAAAATAAACCACCTCACTGGGACAAGTAAAAAACACCATTATAGAAAGACAAAAGATCAAAGGCGAAAAGATCGGCCTCTCCTCCCATGCAGATCCACACCACAGTCCATCTTCGCCAAAACCACATCCAAAACCACATCCAAAACCGCCACCACCGCTCTCTTCAACTCTAAACCCGCAAAGCCAAATTCGGAAGAAACCATACCAAAAGAAAAAGATCCACCAAAAAAGGGGCTAATGACCAGGAGACCATGGGAGCTACGGTCTCCGTCTCCGCCATGGTAGAGAGGGGCTAGGCGGGGAAACAAGGTGGGAGAGAGAGAGTACTATTAATGGTTTAGGGTTTTAGAGAAAGATTTTTTTGCTTTGCTAGAGTATTAGGGATGTAAATTATCATGGCTCTACCATCTTATTTTATCCAAATATTTCAATAACTTATTTTTAAAAATAAGGTAGCTATATGTTAGGAATCTTGATATGCGTTTGTTGTTTGTACGTATCAGCTTTCAACTACAATTTAAGATAGTTCCCAACATTTTACACATTTCCAATTTTCCATTAGACAGCTCAGTCCGCCCAGTAATTCCCTTTCTTCCTGAAAAAAAGCCTTGTTTCTGCTAAATGCCAGCAATATACATACAATCAAACACATAAAATCCTCTATAACATATATATGTGATCACTATACTCAACTCTTAAATAATCCATTCCAGAAAACCAAGAAGAAAAAGGGGAGAAGCACTTGAAGAAGCCATGAGTAATTGTTCTAAGTGGGCTTTCTTGATTTCTATTATTTTCTTGTTTCTATGTAAACCCATTTTCTCAGACTTGATTTTGGCCCCAAAAGAGCTCTCTAATAAGATCCCCATAAATTTCCTCAACCTTGCCAAAAAGCTGAAGTCTTTGAATGGATGGTGGGCATTAGGAGGAAAATACATGAGAATCCTGAACTGGGCTATGAAGAATTTGAGACCAGTAAACTTATTAGAGATGAATTGGACAAAATGGGTATTTCTTACAAATACCCTGTTGCTGTTACTGGTGTGCTAGGTTTTATTGGTTCAGGAAAGCCTCCTTTTGTTGCAATAAGGGCAGATATGGATGCACTTGCCTTGCAGGTATGCAAATTTTCTTAATTGATAATTACAAAAACACTCCCGAGGTTTGGTTAATTACAAAAAAACCCAGACAAGTTTCAAAATTACAAAAATCCTTCATGTTTCTTTTTGTCTTAAATTTAAAGGCCTTAGTATTTTTGTAAATGCTGGTTTTTTTTTTGATATTTTTCAAAAATCATCAAACCTCATGTTTTTTTTTAATTTTCAATGAACTTTGGTTTTTTTGTAATTAGCCCAAACCTTAGGGTGTTTTTGTAATTATCCCTTTTTTAATTTCTCTGATGATTATTTTACTTTGGAGGTCAATCAGTTTTAGGTTAGTTTTTTTTGGCTTCTTCTGTTGAAATTTGGAGATAGTTAAGTGTATTGATGAGTAGATTTCAGACTGTTTTTGAGTAAACTGGAAAAAGTCATGAATTTGAGGCTATGAAGGTAAAGCACCGATATGGGTACGGGACACGGGTGTTAAAGTTTTAAGTATACATGTAAGACATATATATATGTACATATAAACTTATATGTTTTTATATTATGTATCTGGTACGGGTACGTCATCCTCATTGAAGTATCAATGCTTCCTAGGTCATGGATTATTTTGATCAAAGTTTTAAGTGTTGTTGATTTTATTTGTAGGAAATGGTGGAGTGGGAGCATAAGAGTAGGAATGATGGAAATATGCATGCTTGTGGGCATGATGCACATGTTGCAATGCTTCTTGGTGCTGCAAGGATTCTTCAAGAACATCACGATTTTTTGAAGGTTTGCACCACGATCGTTCTTAAATGAGAAAACGTTGTTTCGATTACTTGCTCTATCTAGTATTCGCCACTCTCATTGATTTGCTAATATGGCAAAATTGCAAAATTTGTCCTGTAATTATAAAGCGATAGCAAAAGGTCTTGTAAAAATCACATTTTGCAAAAAAGTCCTATAACTATAGCAAATTCTCAGTTTTGGTCCTGGAAAATGCACGGTTTGCAGAATAGTCTCAGAACTATATGAAAATTTCAATTTTGGTACTAATTTCACCGAATTTCAAACACGTGACGTGAGCGACACATGTAGTTCCCAATTACAAGTGAAATTAGAACAAAAATTGAGATTTTCATATAGTTACAAGACAATTTTGCAAAATGTGCATTTTGCAGACCAAAATTGAGACGTGTATATAGTTACAGGCAAAACGTGATTTTTACAGGACCTTTTGTAATCTCCTATAGTTACAGGATTAATTTTGCAATTATTCCTTGCTAATATCAAGTATAGACTAAAGATGGGAATTTTCAAAGGTGCCTGTATGAATATGCCATTTTAACAGCATGCCGTGTCATAAACTAGAGACCGAGTGTATAATTATTCCCAAAATCGTTTCCTTCTATTTCCGTTCTTGAATATGTCGAGTCCTCTTAATCGTCTTGGAAAAAACAGGGAACTGTAGTTCTTGTTTTCCAACCAGCAGAAGAAGGCGGTGGAGGGGCAAAGAAGATGATTGAAGCTGGAGCACTCGAAAATGTCCAAGCCATATTTGCTCTCCATTCTCATCCTCTCCTACCATTGGGTGAAGTAGAATCGAAGCCGGGCCCACTTGCTGCAGGCAGCGGCATTTTCGAAGCTGAAATAAGCGGAAAAGGTGGCCATGCAGCTATTCCTCAGCTGTCAATAGACCCCATATTAGCTTCTTCGAATGTGATTGTCAGCTTACAACAGCTTGTTTCTCGAGAATCTGATCCTCTCGACTCTCTGGTAACTTCAATTTCTTCATTTTTCTGCGGGATAATTACAAAAATATCCCCAAGGTTTGTGCTAATTACAAAAAATCCAGAGATGTTTCAAAATTACAAAAAGCTCCCATAAGTTTGATTATGTCTTAAATTTAAGGATGTAACTGTAATATTTCTACAAATATCAGGGGGGGTTTTGAAATGTATTTTGTTTTTGAAGGGGGGAGATGTAAGCAGAATCAAACCTTAATGTTTTTTTTTTTGCAATTTTCAAAAAATATCTGGATTTTTTGTAATTAGCGAACCTCAGGAGTTTTTATGTAATTATCCCTTTTTCTGCAGAGTTAAATTTGAAGGCCTCAATTTTCTTACACCATATGTCTTATTGTTATTTTGGGAATGAAATGCATGTTCAAGTCTGCACATAGTGAGGGCTTGCTAGAGGTAGCCCGTGTTGTTTGGGTTTATCCTGAAACTGAATGAGAGTAAAGCATTCGATTGCGTGTGCTTACTAATTTAATGTTTATCTCGAACGTTTTTCTAGTTTTGAAGTTTTATTAAGAAGTCTGATATTTGGAAGGATTTTTAAGTGTCATTCATTGGCATAAATGTCAAAATATCCCAGAAAACTGCCGCCATGGACTTCAGAAAATGCAAAGTAGGCGGCAGAGACTCGTTGAGCTCATTATAAAGTTATAGTCTCTGGCATTTCTTGATAAAAAGGTTCATATAAATTTAGTGATAATTACAAAAATGCCCCTAAGGTTTGGGCTAATTACAAAAAAAAACTAGAGATGTTTCAGAATTACAAAAAAAAAAAAAAAAACCCTCAGGTTTGATTATATTCTAAATATAAGAGAGTAATTGTTTTTATAAATGTCAGGGGAGCTTTTGAAATGTTCTTTTTTCTTATGAAGGAGGAAAATATAAGACGGGTAAAACCTCAAGGGGTTTTATGCAATTTCAAAAAATCTTTGGTTTTTTTTGTAATTATCCCGAACCTCAGGGAGGTTTTTGTAATTATCCCTATATTCATTAACTTCTTTTGTTTTCTGGAAACTGTTATGTGATTTAACTCCCATTTTTAGGAAAAAGTTCTGTAGTTCAGTGGCTTGGACTCTTAAAAGCAGATCTTAAGTTGTGCAATTGGTTTGAACTTCCAACATTCATCGAAAATCTTTAATCGGAAACCTAGCAGGCACCAATTTTGACAAGAACAGTTGAAAAAGAAAAAGGAATTCTAATTTTCGGTTCCATTTTAACACGAGAGTCATTTGGACAGGTACTTACCGTCACTAAGCTCCAAGGAGGCGGTGCATTTAACGTCATTCCAGATTCTGTTACCATTGGAGGCACATTTCGAGCTTTTTCAATGAAGAGCTTACAGCATCTCAAGCAGCGAATTGAGGAGGTAACACGTCCCAACAGCTTAAGAAGCTCTTTAGTATTTCTTCATCTGTTCTGTGATCGTTATCGTGCAGTACAAGTAACATGTAACACTATAATTATTACTAGGCTGCTTGGCACTATTATCTTTTCTAAATTCTAGCTTTACTATTTGGGATAATTACAAAAACCACCCCTGATATTTGGGATAATTACAAAAACCCAGAGAACTAGGTTTGATTCCATCTTACATGTTTCCTCTTGATAAGAACCCACCTTACATTTATGAAAACATTGCAGTTAACCCCTTAAAATTGAGACAAAATCAAACCTCAGGGGTAGTATTTGTAATTTTGAAACTTCTCTGGTTTTTTTTTGCAATTACCGCAAACCTCAGGGGTAGTTTCTATAATTATCCTCATTATTTTGTAATGTGTAATTGTCATCTTCTCATCTTCAGATATCTGACAAACTTTGAGGTACCGTTTTAAACTCAAAGCTACATGGATCTTTTTTTCTTTTTTAAAATATAATTTTCCTGATTCACAGGTCATTGTGGCACAAGCCGCTGTCCAAAGATGCAACGCGACTGTCACCTTTAACTCAATCGAAAAACCCATATATCCTCCTACGGTAAACGACAATGATCTTCATAAACTCTTTCAGACCATTGCAAGCGATATGCTTGGCGCTGCTGGAGTTAAAGATGTACAACCGATGATGGGATCAGAGGATTTCTCGTTTACCAGGAACTTGTACCGGTTATTTCTTTTTACTAGGAATGAAGGATGATGCAATAAAAGAGCCGGCTACAGTTCACTCGCCCTATTTCAGAATCAACGAAGATGCACTTCCTATTGGTGCTGCGTTGCATGCATCATTTGCCGTTAGGTATCTTCTTGAAAACCAGGCAGGAAATCCTGCTTACAATGGAGACCATCACGACGAATTGTAAGGCACTCTGGGTGTAACGGATACTAGGGTGAATTACAAAAACTACCTTTAAAGTTCAATCTAATTATGAAAAGACCCGGTTATCTTTACCGCCTTGGCATTTCGTTCTATTTTACAAATTGCATCTATTTAGAGGGTATTTGCAAAACAAACAGAAACCACAAGTGGTGTTTGTAGTACTTCAATAGGGCATTTGTAATTTTGAAAGATAAATGCGTTTTTGTGTAATTAAGCTAAACTTTATGGATAACTTTATGCATTACAGACAATCTGGCCAACTCTTATGAAAATTTGCTTCATCTGGATACAAGTGACAATTCTGATTAATTTCAAGAACATGTAACATGAATGTCAGATGGGGGGTTCTTATGTCTCATCAATTGTAAATTTATGTTCTTGGATGAATTTATTGATGTAATGAACTTAATGAGATGATACTAATAGGAAGATACTGCATTTGTGTATAAATTAGGGATAATTACAAAAATCTCCTTGAGGTTCGGGCTAATTAAAAAAACCCATAGATTTTTTTAAAAGGAAAAAAGCTTGTACGAGGCGGTGTCACGAGCATTGTCCATGAGACGGATCCTATATGTAAAATAAATTTCAACCCAAACCTAACCCATAAAGAAAACCCGGATTTTTGTGTTTCAGAGGAGTCCATGAGACGGTGCGATATCAAACCACCTCTTTTTAATATTGTATAACAAAATACATTGTGCTACAAACTGAAGAACAACATACCATGGAAGGCAAAAATTTTTTTGGTCCTTTATCTAACACCACTTTGAGATTTCATCCTTTTTCTTCTCGCTTTTGACAAATAGTCCTTTTTCTCAACAAAAATTGAGATTTGGTCCTCTAACTCCGCTATAGCAAGGTTACTTTAACTGTTTGGTGATGTGGCATTTTTATTTTCAAAATTTTTAATTTTCATTTAGAAAACAATATTTAAATCTTACATGACATCCTAGTTGGCTTAAATGATGGAAAAATTAATTAAATAAAAGTTTTTTTGAAAATCTGAAAAAAAAATTATCTAAAAATTCTGGCAATTGTTTTACTAAAATTAAAAATTATTTAAATTTTTGTAACAAAGTCTTAAAAATTCAAAAACATATATTTAAATCTAAAAAATAAAATATATAAAATCTGATAGCTTTTGTAAAAAACTAAAAATAGATTGAATTTTTTTAAATTATAAAAAAGTATATATGAAAATTGTTAAAAAAAACTATAAACTGTTTCAAAAATTTGAAATTTATTTGAAATATTATAAACTATTTTAAAACATCGAAAATTGTTCAAAAAAACAAAATTTTGTCTGAAAATCTGAAAATGGATTAAAACCAAAGACGTTTTGAAAGTTTTATAAAAAAAATATCTGATTTTTTATAAAATAAAAAATAGAGTAAAAACTTAGAATTGTTTTTAAAAAACTATAAATTATTTTTCAAAAATCTAAAAATTATGCCAAATATGTAAAAAAAAAAAAATCTGAAAATCAAAGTAAAAAAATCTGATTTTTTTAAAAATTAGATTATTTTTATATATTTGGCGTAATTGTCGATTTATTTTAAAAAATAATTCATATTTTTTTGTAAAAATTTTAAAAGTCTTAGTTTTAATCCATTTTCAGATTTTTAGACTAATTTTCTTGTTTTAGATAATTTTCAACTTTTTTATTTTATATTTTAATATTTCAAATAATTGTAAGATTTTTAACAATTTTTTTAGTTTTTTTAAACAAATTTCAGATTTTTAAACCTTTTTTTGTTTATAAACAAATTTTTCAAAAAACATTTGAGTTTTTCTATTTCAAAAATAAAATATTTTTCAATATTTCAAATAAATATCAGATTTTTTTAGATGAGTTTATATTTTTTAACAACTTTTGTATTATTTTTGTAATTTTAAAATATTTTCGATATTGTTTTTACTACTTTTAGTTTTTAAAATAAATTATCAAATTTTAGAAATTTAATTTTTAGATTTTAAAATGGTTTTTTCGAATTTTTAGGATGCCATGAAGATTTAAATATTATTTTCTAAATGAAAATTAAAAATTTTGAAAATAAAAATGCCACATTACTCAACAAAGTCAAAGTAACCTCGCTATAGCGAGGTAAGAGAACCAAATCTCAATTTTTGTTGAGAAAAAGGACTATTTGTCAAAAGCGAAAAGAAAAAGGATGAAATCTCAAAGTGGTGTTAGATAAAGGACTAAAAAAAAAAATTTGCCTACCATGGAAATAAGGGAGAATATAATCTCAATGTTCTGAATCTCATTTACTATGACAAAGATATCATTACAATGAGAGAAGCTCAAAATACTTTCCTATTATAAAACTATAATATGGCCAGGGTGTTAAATCAGACTTCTATTTTGTTAAGACTGCTAGAATTTTCTGCTATGGTAGATAAATATATAATGTGTATTATATTATGCATTCTATGACTAATTTCATAATCAAAAATTAGAATCAGACAGTAATCTTTTTAGTCAAAACCCAAAGAACTTGGATGAATGTTGTAATAAATGATCCAAAGCACTTGGAGCAAACTTCCTGGCAAACAGGAAACAAAGTGATGTGGGCTGATTGTTGTATAAGCATGGTTTACCCTCAAATATTTTCTTGAAAAACCTCTGTGTTATATCGGATTTCCCGAACGTAGCAGGGTGGGCCCCGCCCCTCGACCAGTCGACCCACGTGAGGCTTCTGTTTGCCAGTAAATGAGGAGATTCGATGCTCAGCATGGTCGGGAAATAATGCTCGCCCACGTAGCAAGCCGGCCGACAGAACTGCTCGAATTTAGGGTAATAGACGGAATCTTGTACGATATCCACCGCCAGTTTTCGATTGATTTGAACCATTGGGACCCTTTACGCCAATTTGTGATGTTGACTTGGGCGACATTTTCTCATTATACCGTCCTCTACCGTAAGGACGGGCTCGTCGAATGAACCGATAAAGCTAAATCGGGATCTTGAAATGTAGAGATAAATGATGCTGAAGTTTTGAAGAGGAATGCATGCTTCAGATAGAAGGACGAACCATTCGTTGGAAATGTCGAGCAATGCATTAGCAAGGAGTCGCCTTTCGGCATCACACATACTCATCATTCCCCATTCGGCAACCTGCAGAAAACGATGAAGTAAATCTGACAAAGAACATTAACGTGTGCGACTTAATTAAAGCGTTAGAATATGCAACCTCTTGCATTTGCCACAAACACTATGCCTTGTAAGAAATCTTAGAGAAAGTCATCAAGGAATCAAAATACTGAATAGGTTTTTGACAATAACTACAAGAGCATCTTAAAATCTATCTTTCATTCATAAATTGATAAATTTAACACAAATTATTAAAGATCAAACAAATGGAATCAGGGATGCAAATATGTCTTTTACAAAAGCTAACTATTTGGAGTAAAATGATGAGCTTTCTTGATTTGAGTGAAAATGACGAGCGTTCTGGAATTACGAAAAATTGTCTTCGTAAGACCACAATCATCAACGCCGAGGATATAGACAAATATGCTTTAAAAGCATCACATGCCATAACTGAACATGAAATTCTAGTTTGACAGCTTCATATTGCAAGTATTAAAGAATATGGTTCAGGTCAGCCATAAGCTTATAGGGTTCCTTTCTTATCTAAACAGACCAACCTCAAAATTTTGTGAGTTTCGACGCAAAAAAAGAACTATTGTTATTTTAGATCAAGAAATATCAGAAAACAATAAATTTCAACTTCATATCGGTGCCCAAAACGACATGCCCACTGCCATTCAATTTCATAAACGGTTCTAGGAATATTATTAAATTAGGATATCACAAATTTGAGAATCAACCAATATCTGAGTGAAAACTGAATGTCCTCTACCAAAGTGAGCAACAATCGGAATTAAAAAGGAACAACTTTTCAAAACTAGCATGCCCCTGTTCAATTCTAATTACCACTTTCAGCACTTACGAAGAACTAATAGCGTATATACATTAAAAAGCAAAGGGACCTATTTAAGAGGTGAAAATATATTACACGCGGTTATGTTTTAGTTCTTCACACACTATAATGCAAAAAGATACAAATAAGGCCAAAGATCCAATAGAAATACGACAGCTTGTCTCTTGCATCGAAAACATGCACTAATGTACCTTGCAACCGGTAAACTGATTCTAAATGGAACACGCAAATACACAACATCGAACTCTAAAAAGGCAATCAGGCTAGATTTGAACTATTTGTCCATCTGATATACTGAGGAAGGAAATAAATATATTGTGCATTAAAACAACTCCCAAATTTTACCCGACATTTGGTTTTTCCAGCCGAAATTTTCATTTACCATTTGGATTTTGAAGAAAACTGTCTGTACGAATACTAACATTCTAGCAAGGACAGTAAGGAAATTACAAGAAACTTTTTACACAAGACAACCTAAAAAACGAAATTTTAGATAATGAAAATCATCTAAAATATTTGTAGGGACACGAAACCTAGACCGTAAATAAGAAAGAGATACAAATCTGAGCTCAGGCCGACAAAGGACCAAATCATCATGCGCAAACATATTACAGTCTATGAATTCTTGGAAAATCAACATGAGAAAATTTATACATTTAAGCACAAATTAGCTGAGAAATAAGGCAAAATAAATTGCCAAAATTCAAACACAAAATCGAGCAGAACCTAATAAGGGAAGAGATGCTCAACAAATTACCTGGCTTGGAATTTGCCTGCCATAGAAAACTGATGAAGGCGAAAAGTCCGGCTGATACGAAGGCAACGAGTGAATATAGATTGAATAAAACCTCTCATTCCCATTAAAAACTTCTCCCACAGAGGTGCCATAGGCAACGGCCCTCTCGTCAAGAACATGAATGCAATCTTCGGAGATCTCTTGAAAGGGTAATTTTTAATCCTAGGAACAAATGAAGCCCGCCAAAATAGCTCCGAGTCATTCATATGATGCGATAGTTTTGAAGGGGTCTAATCCAACTCTCTAAATTCTTCGGTTCTTGAGCACAGGGTTGAAATCTTGACTGAATTACATTAATCTCATTCGGTACCTTAAGATATCGACTAGCATACAAACTTAGAAATGAAAAAACTATGGCTAGTCCCAACAAAAGCAAGAGAAACTGAAGCAATCTTAGTGGGAAAGCCCTGTTAGGTTGGTTTATGATTCTAACAATAGGTTCTTTGCCTTCCTCTAATGAACTAAAACTCCCCACTCTTTGTTGCATCTTTAGTTTCAAGCCTCAGTAAATAAACAACAACAAGGCAATGGCTTTCTTCTTTGCAAAATCAATCCTAATTCCAAGAACCCCACAAAAAATAAAATCAGAATATTGAAAATTAAATGCTCTTTTTCATTTCAATCTGTAAACAAAATGTAGAGATTAACATAATATATCACAACATGGGTTTTCAAGCAAAAAATACAGAAACCCTTGTAAAAAAAAATTAAAAAATTACCAAGATCATGAAATTTGAAATAGGCTATATGTTATTACTCCTTACCAAATGAGAAGCTTTGGAAATTAAACTGCACTTTGAAAAAAACCTAACATATTTGCAAAATATGATTAAAAAAAAATCATACCCAAGATTTTGCAGCTGATATTCTTGGCGAAAGTGGAACGACAGATGCCATGAGTGAGCAAAAGAAACGCTAAAAAAGTAAGACGATTTTGAGCTTAACGACAACAGAGTGCTGAGATATTTTTATTTTTGTCATCATGGGCTTGTAATAAATTCGCATCAAATGAATGGTCAAGGAATTAAAAATTTATTGAATCATCAATCAAGAAATGGGAAAAAAAAAAAAAACGTTCGGGTTTGAACAACGAAACTGATTTTCTTGAAATATCACACTTTTCTTGGCAGCTTCTTAAATTGTTGCCCAATACGTTGAAAACAGTGGTTTGGGAAGAAAAAAAATGCAGCATTCATGGGGTGTTTGTATACCAATTCCATGAAACTGAATCTTGAGGAGAGATTGAGAGATGTCCGAAAGTTTGGGAGAGAAATTGAATGAGTATGTGTGTGTGTGAGTGTGTGAGAGTGTGTGTGGAAGAACCTAGGAGATGTTGATGTGTTGGGTCCTTTTTTTTAAAATCTCGGACTTAGGTACAGAGATTGCATTATTTAAAAATTTTCTCTGTGAAAGCTTTAAAAAATTTGTCCCTTCAAGATATTAGGAGGACAGGATCTGTCCAAGAAAAAAAGGACACAAATGGTAAAATAATAAATACTAATAAATTGTTCGTTTAATTAACTTTAATGCCCTTATGAGACATTTTCTCTCAACTGTAGCTTACTTTTATATTGAGTTAATTGTATCTTTGGTACCACAGGAATTTACTCATTATAATTTCAGTTTCTATGTTGCGCATTAGTTTCATAGGATTCATTTTGTTGCAAAAACTGTTTCAAAATCCTAAATTTTATGTATTTGGTTCAAAATTCTCAATGCTTTCACATTTGGTCCTAGATTTTTCATTTCTATATTATACTCAATTGTCTTAGGTTGTTGACCATAAATGATACAAAAGCAGGGTATTATCCGAATTTTCTTACAGTAAATCAAATATTATATGTAGATCTGTTGAATCATCATGAAGAAGCTCATCAAAATCATGGTTCATGATGGAATACCATAATGGAAATAGATACTTGGACACATCTAAGTTCCCACAAGATCTTAGAGAAGTCCGGAAGAAGGAGTGCAGTATGGCAATTGCCATAATCATCTACCAACACAAGTTCATCGGATCAAAACCGGATAGAGACGATGGTGAAATATCCAGGAGACTCTTGAAATCCTTCATGATATTTAGAAATGAATCAATAGTCCGGAGGACATATCAAGTTCATCGGAGGAAAGAAATGTATTATTTTTGGAACAGACCTATTTACACCATAATTGAAACCAATCAAGTCGACGACGCATTTATGACATACGAGGAAAAACTTCTTACTATCATCAAAGGAAAATCCATCATAAACTAAAAAGTGATGGATATGGAGAAGATTAATCTTAAAGATCTATAGGACCTGCGAGAATCCTTCGCGGGATTAGGAAGTGTAGATTTAAAGATGAAAGCGGGAGATGGATCGGCTTTGGTTACTCTTGATCAAGATCAAAGACCACATCCACCACCAATTGATCCCAACGTAGCAGAACGTTCAGGTTCGCATCTGGATGAACCAATGCCATACGCTCGATATTTTACTACAAGAGGAGATCCTATTGTTCAGGAACTCGATAACATTTGAAGGCCAAATTTATACAATACGCCTTTATGGAAGGTCACAACTCGATAGTATACATCCATACAATTGATGTTAAATGCGGATATACGGATTTTAAGAATCGAAATCCTTATTGATGATTGACCATCGATTATGAAGATTGCAATAGGTACCATTGATCTTACAAAGGAATGATTCATCTTACTTCTTGAGAAGAGTTTTGAACGATCGGTAAAGATCGCATGGGATATGACTAGTTCATAAATGGAAGCAGTGTCACAGCTGGAGAGTCATTGAAAGGAATCGTCGATAATATGTCAAGATTATTTAAAATCCATTTTTATTGCAGACTATTTTGAGGATTAGAAGAAAAAGGAAAAATACAAACAAGCCCTCTCTTGTCTTGAGTTACATGATATTTGTCACGGTGACGAATATATCAAGTTGTTCAGAATCGATGGAAGTCCAAGGTGGAAAATAAAAAAGTTTGGTATTATTTTTTTGAAGATACAATTCCTGGAAAGAAATACTTATCAGGGAATACAAGAGTGCAACTTATTTAGATACAATGACCAGAAGAATATCTTTCATGAAAGTTAAGCTATCTGAATTGTGCCACCAGGCAACACTTTACAGAAACTATAAGTGACTATGAGGAATTAATAAAATGGTTCTTGTATGTTGCGAAGATGACGACATCCCAATAGTTGTAGGAGGTCAACCATGGCGGCAAAATAAAAAGAAGCACAAAAGCCATCCATACAGCCGTGGAAGTAGCAACAAAAGGAGAAGGTTTTCATGGAGACCTAAAATGTTTTGGTCAAAATAAAAAGTCGGGCGTTATAAATCAGGACAAAGACCAATACCAAGCAGGAGTAGAGCCATCAATGGTGCTCTTGTTGTGGTGGATTGTGTTAAAGGTTTGTGTGTCAAAAAGCTGGTTTGTCATAAACCCAGCCAAGGCGCAACTTTATCACCATTTTAGTTATATTTAGATCCTTAATAAGTGTGAAGACTACATCGTTGAAAGTTAAATATCAAAATATGTTAACAAATATAAAAAATATTTTCTTTTAACATGAAAAAAGTATGTTAATAAATAGAAAAATATTTTTATATATTAAAAACTATTAAGAATGTAACTTTATATTACATTAAAATTTAATTTCTTTTTTTAACTATAAACAATGCTAAGTATGGATATATGTAGTATATATAATATTTTAATATATATTTTGAGATTTTTTCTTCAATTAAAATAAATATTTAAAAATTTTAGTGGGAGCATGCTATGGTCTCATTATATCCAACCACTGATAATTAAATGCAAAGTGGGGATATAAGGGCATTTCAATGAAAAATAACTTAAAATTAGAAATTTTTGTGGGGGCACGTGCATAGTAGCTAAATTTATCTAAAAGTTCTTATAAGTTCCTATATGTATAATATATTTCTAGAGCTTATAAGGCTTTAGATCTTAATTGAAAAATAATGTGTTTGGATAAAATAAGATGATAGAGCTTATAAGATGTTAGTAATGACATTTTTAATTCAATTTATCAAAATCAGAGGAGGTTGTGAAAATAAAATCTTATTTTGAAAATAAGTTGGGATCACCAACTTTTTTGAAAACTACTTATAAACTCCTAACATCTTATTTTGGGAGCCTGTATGATTTTTTTTAAAAAGAAAATTATCAAACAAAGCCAACCAAATATCATGGGTAGCTTTTTAAATACGGTTCCTTTTTTTTCTCTAAAAAAAAGAGAAAATTGTAAAATTAGTCTCGTATTTATAGGGATGTTGCAAAATAGTTCTATAACTTTCAAAGTTGTAATTTTAGTCTAGTGACCATTTTGTCCATTAGCAAAAATACCAATTTTAATCCTATAATATTTAGAATTTGACAATTTTTTTCTTATACATTTTAGTTGTAGTAATTTCAATACTATTAGTAAAAAAACCAATTTTGTCAAATCAGACGCATTTTTGTATTTCCATAATTGGAGAGTAATACACATATAATTCATATCTCGATTTTGAGTCGTATTTATAATTCTAATTTTTCTCTTATTAAGCGTTATATAATATAAATGATAGATAAATTCAACTCATAGGCTATAATATTATTTTCTATTTGATCTTAAGTATATTAAATATTTTGGCTACAAGGGCATTTTAGGAATAGAGAAAATGGCCGTTTTACCCCAAAATTAGGAAAAATTTTTTACCCAACTTTCATAAAAACCATTTTTTACCCACTTTTTCAATGAAAGGTCATAAATGTCCTTATCCTCTCTCTCTCTCTCTCTCTCTCTCTCTCTCTATCTCTGTTTAAAAAATAATTTTTCTTTCATCTTTTCTTCTTCTTTCCAAGATTTTTTAATAAATTAGAGATCTTGGTTGGAGGGATGTGATAAATTTCAAATAAACCGAGATATACATGGTTCGAACCCTGGTTAATACCCTTATAAAGGGTGAGTGATACCACTCAGCTACAATTTCTAGTTGTCTTCTTCTTTCCAAGATAACAATCTTTCTTTTTTCCCTTTCATGTTTTTGATTTTTGAAGATTCAATACAGGATTGGAATGTGTCTTGAAATACTTTTAAGTCACTTGAACCAAGCTAATGAATTTCTTGCTTCAAATACTAATGTATAATGCGGGAAATTTGTTTATATATTAGAGGAAAAAAAAATCTGGAATGTTCAAAATGGCACGATCGTGCCACCATAGATGTGAGTACGATCATGTAGCAATATGGGCAACACACTATAGGCACGATCGTGCCACCATAAATATGAGCACGATCGTACAACACTGGGGGCAAAGACGATCGTGCGACCTTATAGGGAGAAAGACGATCGTGCTACTTTAGTAAGAGTATTTTTGTCTTTGTGGGTAAAATCTATATATTTTTTATAAAAATGGGTGAAACGTTGTTTCACTATCCAAATAGGGTAAAAAAAAATTCTTTAGGAATAAGTGAAATATTGAAATATCCTAGGACCACATTTGCACTAGATTAAAACTTACAGGACCATAATTGCACAAATACAAAATTTACGGACTAAAATTGCAAACAAAGCAAAACATATAGGACTAAAATTGTAATTTCAAAACTTATAGGAGATTTTGAATTTTCCCAGAAAGTAACACATAATCATTAAACAGACCGAGTTTGGCAAATTATCATCATTTATTGTAATCACTAAATATAATAACAGCGTAATGACAATAATAATATTATTTTGTGATAATAGGCCAAATTTTCCATTTGTGTTTTGTGAAAATAAAAATTAACCATATTTTTTAAAAATATGTTTTTTTTAGCTATTTAGACTAAAAAGCCAAGGCCATATCATACATGTATTCTTTGGTGAGTACTTGACAATTTTTAGAAAAATCAATGTGGCATATTTTTCTGTATCGATAAATAAATAAAAAAAAGTGGACAATTGAGCCCAAAAATTACTCCATGACCAAAAATTACTCTGAGTGACAAAATACTTGGTTTCTGTTTTTTTTTTTAATCTTTCTTTTAACACAAAACTAAAAAAAAAGACAATAAAAAGCAATCAAACTATATTTTACTCAAATCTGAAAATGTATATCATTAATAAAATAGATCTTGACTAATATGAGAAAATCGAACCATAATTCCAAGAATAAAATATAAGATAAATAAAGAAAAAACAATACATATCCGAATCAACCACTACCAGAAAGCTCAAGTGATATTGTTCACTCTTTGTCAGAAGGGTATTAATCGGGGTTTGAACCCGGTATCTCTTCTCCTCATACCAGAATTCCAACTTATTAAAAAATACATATTTGAATCAACGATGAGATGAACACGTTACACGCCTTTGTTTCCATATGCATTTTCTTAGGGTTTCTAAACTTTTATTT
>JABTTQ020002279.1:0-50000 GCA_016081115.2 Rehmannia glutinosa
AAATTTTGAGAACAAAAAAATTCTTAATATTTTTTAGATTAACAAAGAAGGGAAAAAAATATTATTGGCTTTTTTTTTTTTTTTTAAATTTTATTTTTAATTTTTTTTTATTTGAAAGACCAAAATATCCTTCCAAATCAAATTTTTTAAAAATTTCAGGGGGCCCAGTGCCCCCTTGGCCCCTAATCACTGCTCATGACCACTTTAAGAAAAACTAAAAGTGATAATTAACTTGAGGATGTGTGCAACTTCAAAAAATGGATTCATTCTTCAGATATTAACAAGTAGGGATCACAAATGTCCTATTGTCCTACCACGAGTTTGTATTTCTGCAGTGTGATATCACTCACATTTTATAAGATTATTAAGCGGGGATTCGAACCATGTATTATTCAGTTTCTTTGAAATTTATCTCCTCCTCTCCAACCAATACTTCCAACTTATTAAAAAAAAAGTCATATTGTCCACCTTCTATTTTCTGCACCAGAAAAGCAATAATTTCTTATCAAATCAGTTTTGCTATTGATCAACAGTTCAATTGATCGAGTCGGGCCAATTGATCTAATAAAATTTACTTAGTGTTTTCTAATTGTTAATTGCCATTGCTTAAGATTAGGGCAATTATTCTTTCTTTAATTTAGGTCCTGCTTAAACTAGACGCAAATATTGCATCATAAAGAAGCTGGACTTTATTTACTATTTTTCATTGGAGTCATAATTAAGTGACTACATTAATTATTTTAATTTGTGCTAATTAATTGTTCTTCGTCGGCCATAACAATGCATTAAATAATTATGTGGATAAGTCATAACTAGATAAAATTCCCAATTTTTTCTGGACCAAAAATTCCCAGAAATTTAAATCATGTTAGTTGGTATTTTTTTTTTATATCATATGTTTAAATAGAGTTAGAGGGGGAATTAATATACACCTTTCCTCCATTTTTTTCCATTATTAATTAATTTTTATGAAAAGTGGCAATAGACCACACAATGTTTAAAAGGATACTGTTAAACGGGCTTGAGGCCCGGTTGAGGATACGTAGGCCTTGTCAAGAAGTTAGATGTTTTGATACCCAAATTTCGGACAACCCAAATCAAAGTGGTCCAAAGTCATGGGCCTTAATTTTCTGGACTTGGATCATGGATGTATATTTTTCATCTTGTTTTTTTTCTTTTGAAAGATTTTTCATCTTGTTTAAATATTACTTTTACAAAATTTATTATCAATTTTTTTTACTTTTAACATTATCAGCTTTCAAATAATCTATTCCGACATATAGGTGTAAATTTGTAGAAACAAGTAAGAATATTTCAAAATTAACCAAATTTTTCAATTTTTGATGAATATTAACAAAATTTTGTATATATTTTTTGTATATTTTTATAAATACTTATCAATATTTACAAATTAAAGGTAGTCATACCAAAATTGTGTCATATTTTCTCAAAATGCCAAATGCAAATAAAAACTGTTCATCCTAATTAATTATTCTTTTCAACGGTGAAATTCAAATTGCATTACATTTTTATTTAATGTATCAAATTTCTTCAATCCAAAGCATCATTCATAATATCCTATATTAACTAATAACAAAATAACATAAAATAAAAAAATAAATGGTAAAATTTAAAAAAGAGAGGAGAAATTACCTTCATCTATTCGATTGAATTTTTTCTACACTCTTGCTGTTATATGCGCTCTCTCTCTCTCTCTCAAGAGTACATATTAATACGCGACTTTCTCTCTCTTGATCTCAGCATTCAAGTGCGTGTTTCTTCATTCATTCACTCGTCGATTATAGAGTCGGATCTTTAGGGTTTCCCAATTGTTGAACTTACTGTGAAAAATGGTGAGTCGTTCTGTTTTTATGTCTCTGCTAATGTGATTTTAGGTTTGCGATTGGGTGTCAGATCTGCTGTTTCTGTGGAGTTTGGTTAATTTGAGACTTGTTTTGTTTTTAATGTTGGGGGAGATTCGACATTCTGATTACTTTGGATTTCACTGATCGATTTGGATTTTGTTTTGATTGGTTAGGGGTACTTGAGATCTGGGGGGTGCTATTATTGTTTGCTAACTCAATTTTTTTGATTGTTCTATTTGTTGGTATTGAATTTTTCTGCTGTTGTGCTGCAGCCGCTCAGATTAGAAATCAAGGTACTGAAATAATTTGAATTGACAATTCCGTTTCGTGTGTGTGTGTGTGTGTGTGTATGCTTGTGAGTGAGTGATTGTTGGTTGCTGAATTTTCGATGTATTGCATCAGAGGAAACTTGCGCAGAGGTCAGAAAGAGTAAAATCTGTGGATCTGCATCCAACAGAGCCATGGTATGTTCAGATACAATCGATTAGTATGCCCTTTTTCTTCCCCTCACTCGATAGTAGTGGCATTTGACATTATATGTTAGCATTTATGGAATTGATTCCTGGTTAAATTTTAAGTTATAGCAGAAGAAAGAACACTATGTTTGTTCTTGTTGTTTCTTTGTGCTATCATTTTTAGATATTTTACCAACATTTGACATAGTTTTGGTCATATATATTTTCAAGTGGTCAAAACCTAGTTCCAAGCTGTTTGAGCTGAAGTAAAAAAGTCCAATTTTATCCTTTAGGGTTTGATCCGTTTTTTCAGTTTACTACGTTCTGCTTCCAGTTCTTGGTTGGTTGTTTATATATATCTTGGATGACCTGTTTGCCTGACCTGCTGATATATGGGAGAATAATTACATCTTTAAATGTCTTTTTCTTGAGAATATTTCTAGAAATCATGTTGATTCCTTAATGTGTGGTACTTCCACAGGATATTGGCAAGTTTGTATTCAGGGACTGTTGGCATTTGGAATTATCAGACCCAGGTATGCTTAATGCAGCTGACATGATTATTTTCTCTCAGCATGGAAGATTTTTAAATTGATCACATGGGTATTTTTAGGATGTCCGCGTAACTATTAACTTTTATCTCTTTATTGACGAAAGGTTAGAAGAACTAGCCATATCGTGTGAATCTCATTGCGTCCAGTGATGAAAATACAACTATTTTCCTATAAAATGAAATACAATAATTTTGATGGAATGGAGTTCTTATGTTCAATATTTCGATGAGGACGTAGAGTCATAGACATTATTATCATCTTGTAGAGAGAAGTCTATTAATTTGACTTTTTGCAAATATACTTTTCTTTTTGAACTTTAAAGATACGAGTTTGTTCCTCTTCTGCATTAAGATTTCTTAGTGATGAGTACATTTTGGGGAAAGTCTTATAAGCTCCTTAATGCCTCGCACTTCGTGGAACATAGTAACAGGTAAAAGAAAGTTATGCTAAAATGATATTACGAATCCAATAATTCTTGTGATTAGGTATTTTTTCATGTCTCATTCCTTTTCGTCTCCTTGATTGTAAGTGCGAGTGTGTGAATCATTAAGATGGATTTACATCCTACAATTGCCCTGGATTCGCCTTTTCTGTTCTGATTAAGGAAGAAAAAAACCAAAACAAAGAGTGAGAGTTGATGGGTTTGAACCCCCATTTCCTTTTTCCTTTCTTATGGGAATATCCCCTCTTTTTTAAAATGCTGTCTTACAGTATCTACTAGTTTGCACTTTTTAGAGGCAAGTTTCTGTGGACCAACATTCACTTGAACATTGTTTGCATCCTTTTTATTATGATGACAAATGTGTGCATTCAATTTTTATCGATTTGAACAGTTTCTCTGCGTTTTTTGAGCTAGTTCGTCAAATAACCCTTTCCGTGGTTGATTATTTTAACCCTAAATTACATTCTAAAGCTGGATTCTTTTTTCTGCAGACAATGGTTAAATCTTTTGAGGTTACAGAACTACCAGGTTGGTGATTTGATTTATTTGTAGTTCTTGAGGTGGTAAATATATACTTTAATAGAACCTTTTCATCATGGTGAGGATCAGTTTAGTGCTAATACATACCATGTATATTGCAGTTAGGTCTGCAAAATTTATAGCACGAAAGCAGTGGGTGGTTGCTGGTGCTGATGACATGTTTATTCGTGTGTACAATTACAATACGATGGATAAGGTCAAAGTATTTGAGGCCCATACAGATTATATTAGGTGTGTGGCTGTTCATCCGACTCTTCCATATGTGTTGTCATCCTCTGATGACATGCTTATAAAGCTCTGGGACTGGGAAAAGGGATGGGCATGCACTCAAATATTCGAGGGTCACTCCCATTACGTGATGCAACTGACATTTAATCCTAAAGACACCAATA
The DNA here is from genome assembly GCA_016081115.2 of Rehmannia glutinosa. NCBI lineage: Eukaryota > Viridiplantae > Streptophyta > Magnoliopsida > Lamiales > Orobanchaceae > Rehmannia > Rehmannia glutinosa. The sequence goes on from JABTTQ020002279.1 coordinate 4,249, forward strand.
CTTTTGCCAGTGCATCACTTGATCGCACTATTAAGGTATGAGCGAAATTGTTCATTACTCAAATTTTACAAGATTTTTAATCAACTTGACCTGACATTTATGAGTTCATAATGTTTCTTTTTGTAGATTTGGAATCTTGGTTCCCCTGACCCAAATTTTACCCTAGATGCGCACCTGAAAGGAGTCAATTGTGTTGATTATTTTACTGGTGGTGACAAACCCTATTTAATTACTGGTTCTGATGATCACACTGCTAAGGTTGTCCCTCATTTGCCTTTCTACTTCTGGTGTTATGAGTTTCCTTGAACTAAATCTAAAATTACGTAGAGGATTTGTAAAACAGGTTTGGGATTATCAGACAAAGAGCTGCGTCCAGACACTAGAAGGCCACACGCACAATGTTTCTGCTGTTTGTTTCCATCCTGAACTTCCCATTATAATTACAGGTTCTGAGGATGGTACAGTCCGGATATGGCATTCTACCACTTACAGGTAAGTTATGTGCTAAAAGATGGCCTAGTACTTGGATTATACTCCTCGAACTAACTCATCTCCTGTTGCTTAAGTATCAAACTTAACATTTATTACAACATATACTATGTAATTCCTTTTATTTATATATAAATTTCAAATTCTTCTGAAATGAGTCTCAACAATTTTGAACTATTGGGAATCATCTTTTGCTTCATCTAGGTTGTTTTTCAGCGAGAATTGACCTGTCGAGTGTGAATTTCCTGGAATTTTCATAATTTTTGTGCCTAAAAATCAGATATGTTCCTGCTGAAATTATTGTTAATTTTTTTATACACATTTCATTAACCTTCACTTAGGTCATTTTTCTCACAGATACCCAATATTGAGATTTGAGATTGAGGAACTCACAAATGAAGCACATCCTTAATATATCATGACTGTTTGTAAACCGCCCTAGTTCCTACCAAATGAACACCATTATGTTTATATACATTTCATGCGCGTGCATTTATCTATAGCTTTATCTGTAATTAATTTGTTTTTTCATCTTCCTTACATAAGAATTTAGTTTTATATGGTTGTCCAATCATTATCTCACAAGTTCTTTCATCTTGCAGACTTGAGAACACATTAAATTATGGTCTTGAAAGAGTTTGGGCAGTTGGTTACATGAAAGGTTCTAGGCGGTAAGTTTATCTGCAGTTGATTTTTCATGTGCTGGTTGTGGGATTCTATCACTCATGAAGTTGGATATTAATGCTGCAGTTGGTGCTCACGTAGAGCTTAAATTTGTAGGTGCCTGAAAGTCCTAAGTTTCATCTTGCTCAGATATTGGGATGTGAATTTTATACTTATATCTGAGCAAATTAGCCATGGGTGAATTTTTCATTAAAATGTCTATATCGGTGTCCAAGAAGCTGGTTATAGGCTTTGTATAGGCTTTAATTCAGGTTTCTTACCTGATGAGATAACAAATTGGGTAAATGATAGAGAACTTGCTAGACATTCAGTCTTCCTATATGCGTGCCTCTTTTATTTTGGAGTTGGGACTGCAGCTTAATTTGATGGATACAATGTGCAGGGTTGTAATTGGTTATGATGAAGGAACGATCATGGTAAAGCTTGGTCGAGAGGTACCTGTTGCTAGTATGGACAACAGTGGGAAAATCATTTGGGCTAAGCATAATGAAATTCAGACTGTCAACATTAAGAGCGTTGGAGCAGATTATGAGGTATGAACACTTGGACTTTATAAATCCTTGCTGAGAAAATTGCTTCACGGAAACTGCTTTACATTTTCCCTCAGGTTGCTGATGGAGAAAGATTGCCTTTGGCTGTTAAGGAACTGGGAACCTGTGACCTTTACCCACAGGTTATTTTTCCTTTATATAGTTGAATCATATGGTGAATTCGTCTCTGTCCCCGTCTAGTTCTAATTCAAGCAAAAGTTCACATATATCTAAACCTAATATCATTGCAAGAACATTTTTACTTATTTGTCCACTTTCTTTTCTTTACTTCATTTATCATTGGATATTTCATTAGGTTATCTATGCGTAAATGTTGTTTATTCTATGTGTATTGGTAAAGAATGTGAATATTCAGTTTTGGATCTTTGTGTTCTTAGTTGATATAGTTGATAGTCAAACATGGAAATCTTTTTGACTCTATGTCATAATATGCATGGATTTTATAACCGCGATAGCTACCTCAAGTAGTAGTGTATTTATGTCTAACTTATTGTTTGCATACATGGAGTACCTGGACCATTCTAGAGTTCTTATTTGAAAAGTTTTCAAGTTAATTTCCTTATCAACATTATTTTATGTGATTATCAAACAGCATTACAGATGTTGTCCATTGTTTATGCATTTATTATTAACTGCGAAAGTTGCAAGGATATCATCTGAGTGATTTTGGTTTGGTGTTTTGGAACCTTCTAGCTTAGCTGCCTCTGTGACGTACCAGAAGGTTTTGTTATAGTTTGATAGATTTTTGGAGTAATTCAAGCTACCTGAGATGCTTCCGAGCTGGAAATGTTTATCCGGTTTCTTTGACTATGTTTTTGCTGAAATATTCTGAATGTCATTTTAAAAACGTGAACTCTGTTCCTTTTGCATGTCTTACGTGATAAATCATATATTATATATATATATATATATATTCTTGAATAGTCTAGCTTTTAACATGTTATGTATTTGAAAGAGGCGTTACGAATGAATGTATTCACGTTCTCCATCCCAACATGCATTCTTGTTTCTATTTAAATTTTTTCAATCATGGGAGCTCGTCATGTTTTTTGACTTATGCTAATTGCTAATTGAATATGTGTAAGAGAACACAAGGAGGACTAGTGATGTTATTCTTCCTTTTCGCCTCCCTTTTTTGATTAATTGTTCTCCTATCTTTTTCGACTAATGTGTGTCGAGGATCTTTGAAAGATTTTAGATGAAAAGTAAAAATTGGGAAATATATATTTCTTTGATCACTTTCTTGGTGTTTTCTTGAAGGATTACTTTCAAGTCAACTCTTCTAATTTTTTGCTACTTTATTTACATTTTTTTTACAGAGCTTAAAGCACAACCCTAATGGTAGGTTTGTTGTTGTGTGTGGAGATGGTGAGTACATCATATACACAGCTTTGGCATGGAGAAACAGATCATTTGGCTCAGCATTGGAATTTGTTTGGTCAACGGAAGGAGAATATGCTGTTAGGGAAAGTACATCAAAGATTAAAATCTTCAGTAAAAATTTCATGGTTGGTTTTTCACCTCTTATATTTTTCTTGTACTTATTTCTAGTTCTTGTTAGATTTAATTTACACTGGAATGTATTCTTGGATTTTTGTTCCTTTGGTTCTTTATGCTCTTTTCCAAGTTTTTAGAACCCCAACTTGTTTTCTGCTGCATTGAACATCTGTGTGGTGCAGAATTTTGATGTTTCTTATGCGATTTTCCCTCCCTTATGGAACAATGTTGTGGGTCTGTCATGAGTTATTTAGCTTTTCATGATTTCAGTATTATACAAGAATGATGTGCATGTGCACCATCATCGGAACCTTAATAGTCCATAAATTTTTTGCTTCATCTGCGTAGGGTAACAGTTAGAATGGTGTTTTCTTTCAGGAAAAGAAAAGTATTCGTCAACATTTTCTGCTGAGCATATCTATGGTGGCACTTTATTGGCCATGTGCTCAAATGATTTTATTTGTTTTTATGATTGGGCGGAATGCAGGTTGATACGACATTTAATTGATGTCACTGTGAAGGTAAGAAGTTATTGCTCAAGATATTTATTATACATTACTATTGTGGATCATATAGGTCATGATCCTTAATTTATCTGTTTCTTGGCAATATATTCCAGAATCTTTATTGGGCTGATAGTGGTGATTTGGTTGCCATTGCCAGTGATACGTCATTCTACATACTTAAGTTCAATGTAAGCATACTATCATCTTGATTTTCTTGTGAATTTGTATGGGGCTCCTTTTAGTGAAGTTTTTGATAACTGGATTTGCCTTTACATATTGCAGCGCAATGTAGTTTCTGCTCATCTGGATAGTGGGAGATCAGTAGATGAACAAGGTGTGGAAGATGCTTTTGAGCTTCTTTATGAAATTAATGAAGCAGTACGGACTGGAATTTGGGTTGGGGATTGTTTCATTTACAATAACTCTTCTTGGAGACTTAATTATTGCGTTGGTGGTGAGGTATGGTTTACTGTTCCTTTAGTTATATTACTTGCAGAATATGAGAAAAAACATATCTTTATGTAAAATCTATTTGATTTTGATATTGTTATGTGTTTTTTTAGGTGACAACAATGTTTCATTTAGACCGACCTATGTACCTGCTTGGATATCTTGCTAATCAGAGTCGTGTTTATCTCGTTGACAAAGAGTTTAAGTGAGTCATTTACACAAGGGTTTTGAAGCAACAGCTGTTTCCATTATCATTTGTTTATTGTGTGGAGATTTGCCATTGTCTTTAATTAGTAAATTAAATACCTGTTAACTTGACTCTCTTGCCCTTCATGTGAGGGAAGTGGTCCTTTCCTGGTTCTGCAACTGTTCATTTGTGTCTTTGGATCCTTTTTGCAGTGTTATGGGATATACTTTGCTGCTCGGCTTGATTGAGTACAAGACTCTTGTAATGCGCGGTGATCTGGAAAGGGCAAATGAGGTCTTACCATCAATTCCAAAGGAGCATCATAACAGGTCTTTAGCATCTTTAACCTTGCAGTTGACTATACTTATTTTTCACTGCAATCTATACATGATATTCCATAATAATTTCATATTTAAAGAAATCAATTTCTACATGCAGTTACAGGCATGGATTGGCCTGATTTGATTAAGCTAATCTAAATAGTCCATTATCATCCTAATTTAACCATTGTATTAGCTGATATAGATCTTATTTTGATATGCTTTTTCTTGCGCTGACTGTTAATTCATGAAGGAGAAGACTAAGACTAAAACTCCTAAACAAGGAACTCTTTATTTGTAACAACAATGTTTCTAATGGTTCCAAAATAATCTTTTTAGGGAATAATTTTTTTGATGTCAACTAATGTATTTTCCATGCAAAATATATCTTTGTCGAGAAGGGCATCCGGCGTAAAACTTTGCCACTTTGGAACATAGTGGGATTTTTTTGATTATGCTGTCCCTTTCATTTTGCATATTCTCTTGTCTGATTCTGGGTTGTTAATTCTTAGAACCATTTATTTATCTTGATTTTGGGATATAAATCAACAGTGTGGCCCGTTTCTTGGAATCACGAGGAATGATAGAAGATGCACTTGAAGTTGCTACAGATCCCGACTACAGATTTGAGTTAGCCATACATCTAGGCAAGCTAGAAATTGCGAAGGTGAACATTGTCCACTTGTTTGGTTGTATGGTAGTTATATAATTATTCGGCTGAAGCACTTCCAATTTGTTTACAGGATGTTCTTTAGATGGTTCTTTCTCATATTATGTACAGAAATTTTGTTCTCTGGATAAGTATGTAGTTTTACAAGTGCACTTTCTGTTATTCTCTACAGGAAATTGCAACAGCAGCACAGAGTGAGTCTAAATGGAAGCAATTGGGTGAATTAGCTATGTCTACTGGAATGGTATTTTCTTGATCATAGGCTCTGAGCTGAGAATGTATTAGAATTTACTTATGAGATTCTGAGTTTATTTTTAAATGGTGAAATTATTGTTTTTACACATGTTGATATACTGCCCCTTTCTCTATCAAACAACCTCTTTGAGCATGTTGAATGAATTCCTAAATCTCTTCGCTGCCCATACGGCTTTTTCAATGCTCTCTCTTTCTTTATTGTTTGTCATTTTTGATTAGTTTCATGCATTTTTTTTAATCCACTTCTGGTATCATTTGTAAAATTTATGCTGCTGTTTCGCATTTCAGTTGGAGATGGCAGAGGAGTGTTTGAAGCAAGCAAATGACCTGAGTGGTTTGTTGCTACTCTATTCTTCTTTAGGCGATGCTGAAGGAATTGCTGAACTTGCATCTCTTTCCAAAGAGAATGGGAAAAACAATGTTGCTTTTCTTTGTCTATTTATGTTGGGTAAATTGGAAGACTGCCTACAGCTGTTGGTTGACAGGTAAAGCTTTTTGTTACTTTATCTGGTTGCTTCACCATTTTGTGACCCTAATAAAACACGAGTTCTTTGCAGCAATCGGATACCTGAAGCTGCATTGATGGCTCGGTCGTACCTTCCAAGTAAGGTGTCAGAAATTGTTGGTCTTTGGAGAAAGGACCTCAATAAGGTTAGTTATACTCAATTTTTTATCCATCTTGTAGTTTTTCCAGTTTATGATAACTGACAGGTACATATTCTCTCAGTATAACTGGAGGAACTAAATTTGAATATATCTGGAGGTTATTGAATTTTTTATTGTTGTTTGATCCGATTTGAATGCAATTTGCAGATTAATCAGAAAGCTGCAGAATCTCTTGCTGATCCAGAAGAATATCCAAATTTGTTTGAGGAGTGGCAAGTTGCACTTGCTGTTGAAGCTAAAGCTGCTGAGACAAGGTATTTCATCTTTAATTTACTCTTACTGATCTGGTATTAAATAACAAATATGAATGGTGTTGGGAAATGATTTCCATTCCCTTTCTGATGTTGGAATATGCAAAACATGTAAATTTAATTCAAGGTGGATGTGTGATTTATCTTTACTTTCTCTTCTCTTAGGAGATCTCTCCTTTCCTTTGCCTTTTTCTAAGACTACATGTCTTAACATGAAATAACATGAAATAATTGAAGTGAGGTCATGTAAGGAGTCAACAATAACATGTTTTCCATTTGCATTGAAGGGGTAACTATCCTCCAGCAGCTGAATACGTGCAACACGCTGATAGATCAACCGCAAGTCTTGTAGAAACTTTTAGAAACATGCAATTGGAAGAAGAAGATGAACCTCTGGAAAATGGAGGCTTGGATTATGAGGTAGATGTGAATTTATTTCTGTTTTGCTGGAACTTCCATTTTTATTTATGGAACAACATAAAAGAGGATCCTTTTTATTGGAACTTGGGTCTCTGATATCTGCTCAAGTTTTTGGAGAAACTTTTAGCATATACATCTGTCAATCTGCGTTTCACCAGATGTGGAAAGTTGAAAAAATTGCCAGAGTTGCATCATGTATTAGATTTTGTAGTATCTGTGTTCGTATTCCATGATGTAATATTCCAAGATCTTAACTTTATATCTTATGCAATTTTTGTTGGCACTAAGTACTGTTGTTTCTTTGTTTAGGATGCAGAGCCGAATGGAGAAGTGCAAGAGGGTCCTGACGAGGAACAAGTAGAGGGACATGATGAGAGTCAAGAAGAGGCTGTTGTGGTGGATGCTGAATCTACGGATGGTGCCGTACTCGTTAATGGCAACGAGGCTGAGGAAGAGTGGGGTACGAATAATGAAGGAAAACCGTCAGCCTAAAAGCAAATTGGTTGGGCCGGTGTGAAATTCCTAGTTTTGTTGCTGGTGATAAATATATTTTCCTTTAGTTGCTTGTTGACTCCCAATTTTCGTAGCTGTGATACTGTTTTAGTTTATTTGTGCTCATCTATATGTTTTTACTGCACCTTTTCATCTAATATCCACTAAAACTTAGGATTCAGCTGAAATCAATTTGAATTAAGAATTACTAAATTTCTAGGCAAGTTCGGCACATACTTTTGTTGGGATAATATAATAGAATTTCAGGAACTTCATTTCATTGTAAAGTCTTTCTTGATTTGTTTCAACACACAGAAAAATTTAAAGAATGTACATCATGATGCTCTAGGATGATGACTTTATCAAATTCATATGATATTGATTAACTCTTGTTTATCATGAATTTTCATACTATGTTTGGTAATTATGCATCATTGAGCCTAATTTTTTTCCTCCCCCTCTTACTGGGTTGGCAGTGCTTACACCACATCACTGAGTCACTCAAGACAGTCGGTTCCAGCTGTCAACTATTTCTCTCATGGTAAGAACTGAAGGTTTGTCTGCAACGTATTTTTGTTTCTAATTTTCTGTCAAATCTTTTACTCCCATATATTTCTAAATTGAAAGCCATAGTCAACTAAGTGATTTGTAAATTTATCTGCTTGAGCCTATAACATGCGCTAAGAATCTTTTTCTTAACAAAGATTTATCATTTTTAAATTATGATACTTTTTGGTTCTTCTAACTTGTTCCAAGCAAAAATGTACTTCTTTGAATATTCTGTGGGATAAACAAAAACTACCCAAGGTTTAGCCTAATTATAAAAAACTCCAGTTATCTTTCAAAATTACATATACCGCTTGAGGTTTGTATTTATCTAACAAATATCCCCCTCTTGAGGATGCAATTTGTAAGATAAAAATAAATATCTTGGGTATTAGTAATTTTAAAAGGTGACATTTTTTTGTAATTAGGCTAAACCTCAGGGGTAGTTTTTGTAATTAACCCTTTCGAGAGGTGTCAAAGCAAATTTTCACAGGCTTTTAAACACAAGAAACTTGGTTCAGGATTCCTTTGCTAATACATGGATGCTCGTTTTCTCCATGAGAAATATTTTTCTTCCATTTCCTCGTCTCTTAGACAACTTAAGTTTTCTTGTTCCAGCTATGCTAGAAGTTACCTTAAAGAGATGATCAAGGGACCGGGTGTCTTTCTGCAAGTTGGGTGATAAGCGCGATGAATTTTTTGTCGAGGGGCACACATACTGTAGACTTTCCAGAGTTTCGTTTATGTAGTTTAGTTGCGGCATAGTTGTTTTATTATAATTTTTTGATGTCAATTTTTCCTTTGAAAAGTTTTCTTGTGCTGTTGTGAATTGTAGATACATAAGTAGCAACTATGTTAATGATTCAAAAATTGTATGGTTTACTGATGTTTGATTACCATAGTCCTCGTTGTCAAAGCATACTGTTGTTAGATTACTATGGCTCGATTCATCAAATTATACGTCGAGAAATTCTTTTTATTTAATGTTTGACGTTTTTCGCGTACGTTTTTCACGTATGGAAATTGCGAAATGAATCTGGTTTGCCCATTTCCCCAAAATATTTCTTTAAAATATTTTAGAACAAACACTATCATTTTCAATACACATAATTTAAAATGCGTGGCCCACATAATTCTTATCAACAACAACTGCACTTTATCCTACTATGTGGGATCGATGGTGTGAAGTTTATAGTGTCTATTAATTGTCTAAAATTAGTTAACACCATAAATTCAAACAAAACGCAATGTGACAATTTTACGCCAGATGCCCTTCCTGACGCAACTTTCATGCGAAGGAGATACAAGGAGAAATGAAATGAAATTTCAGAACCATCATTATCATAGGTTTTTCCACTGCATTTTAAAATACGATAAACAAGAATGAGATAATTGAGATAATTGCTCTATTAATGTCTTATTACATGATTGATATTGTAAAATCAACATGTACATCATGGAACATGACCAACCACATAATTCTTATCATTGTACATATAAATATTTTTTGTTTAAAATATTTCAACATATTCTTAAAAAAAATTCAACATGAGTTCCCCTGGACAAACATAAATAATATAGTAATTCAAAATAATTTCAATATAAAACCAAATACGATGTCTATTTTCAACACAACCAACAGACATAAAAAATGTCAATTATTTTTTAAAATTACATATTTTAAATCTTAAACCATTCAATTTAACATAATCTTTATTTTCACACAAAACCAAACAAAACTTCAATCTCATTGCAAATATAAAAACTGAAAAGTAATCTTGAAAATAAAATTAGAAAATTAGGCACAAAGCGAAATAATAAAAATACTACGAGCTTTTAGCTCAAGTGATATCGTACATCTTTTCTAAGGGACTAAGGGTATTGACCTGGGTTCAAATCCGATATCTTTCAGTTTCTTTGAAATTTATTCTCTTCACTCCAGCCAACCAATACTGCCAACTTATTAAAAAAAAGGCGAAATAATAAATTTTTATTTATTTATTTATGATGAAAAGAGGAAATAAATAAAACCCGATAAAGAAGCGAAATAAGAAAGGAGAGAATATGTATATATATAAAAGCTGGTGCTCGCTCGTCCATTGTTTTCATTCTCTCTCTCTCTCTCTCTCTCTCTCTCTCTCTCCACTCTTGCCAGGGCTAGGGTTTTAGCAGATCCGAACAAAATTCAAATCAGAAGAGTTTATGCTTCAAAGTTAAACGAAACCAAATCCTTGAAATTCTCTGAGGTAGGTATCTATATCTTTGTCTGTTTATCTATATGTGCGATTGTAGTGTATATATATTTTTTTAATTTTATGCTTTTTTATAGCGTATCGCTTGCTAAATGTGCTACTTTAATCTGAATTATTCACGAATCTTTACATCGATTGAGGTTTGAGATAGTTGTTTTATCTCGAAAAGTTAGGTTTTTGTCATTTTAGAATTCAGTGTATATATTGGCGGAATTTGGTGTGAAACCCTGATTCAACTGAAAGACAAAGAAAAACTTCTAAACTTTCTTGCCTGTGATTCCCTCCCCCACCTCCGGTTTGATGTTCTTGAAAGAGAACAGTGATGGAACAATTTTCCAATTGAAGAGAATTTGGATTTTGGATTCCCAGAAGTCTATTTTATTTTGGAATATCGTTGCACAGTTGTTTGAGATGGATTAGGTATTTGATTTTCTTTTTCTATGCAGGTTTCTAAATGTAGTTTGTCTTTAATGCTGCAGCTCATTATTATCTGGAATTTGGATGATGTAACATTTCAGCATACTTTTCAGTGTACAACTAAATGGATAAGGGTTTATTTATGATCTCCCATGAGTTGTTATTAGAACATTTTATCACAATGATTTATGATGGCTAATGATTTACATTTATCTGTCAAGCGCCAGACGCCGACTTTACACTTACATTCCAGTTTCCCTAATTTCTGTGTAAAATGAGAGAATCTATGTGCCAATAGTTTTTTATTTTATTATGGAAAGAAAAGAAAAAGAGAGAAACCTTTGGAACGGAAAGCATATGTTGCTTTAAAGTTGAACCGATATTATTGAACATCTCGTTGCAGATATTCAAAGTAATGGGAAATAGAGCAGGTTGATGCAAGGGGTAATAAATATGGTTGTTGGTTCATGTCGTATAGGTATATATATGCACTTCCAGAATTTCCTCACAATTTTTTATTAAAATGTCGTCTTATAAAAATGGTATAATAACCTATTCAAATTCTATTCTTCGTGTTGATATCATTTTAAACAAGAATTAGCTTTACCGGAATGAGATTGTACCTGTCGATGTGAACCTCCCCAACTACTTGGCTATATCCGGTACGCTAATAGGTCTTAGACCACATGTACCCTGACCTACTATGTTCCTGTGAAAGATTGCCACTAGGCGAATAAGTCGATTACCTTTACCCGTACATAGCCTTTCCTGCTCTATCTCCAGTAAGCGCCGTATTCCTCTTTCTTGGTATGAGCGAGATAAGGACTAAGCTATACTGGTACACTACACTGAAACTAACAACTCTACTTCGGTACATGAGTTACATCTCTTTAAGGTTCCCATCGATTAACCACTAATTGCTTCCAACCTAACTTCGATATGGAAACTAGAAGCAAGTCTAGCGAAGTCAAATTGAGAAAAAAAAACCTTGGTGCAAATTTGTTTTGGAAATTCATTAGTGCACAAATCATCAGCTAACTTTTCATTTTCCAAATTTTCTCACCTTTTCTGGTTGGAATTGTTTAAAGGGGTCTGGGATTTCGGTTTTCCCTTTAGCAATATATGTTGCATTTGCGTAGTTACCAGTTAAAATTTCTGTTTAGCTTCGTTAGTTTGATGGAACAACTGAAAATATGTGCTGGTACTTGCTGTTGCAATCATTCTAATGATATAAGATTCTCTCTCCCAGTCTCCCTCGTAAACTTGTTTTCCTGCACGCAGGTTTCACGGGGTGATTATATCTGATGCACCTTTGTTACATAATATGGAGAAAAGCACAAAAAGTTGTTATCAAAAGCTTCCTTGTAATGTATATCTTTATTGGTGGAAATTTGATTACCCATTCTGAAACAAGAGACGTGGCTGGTCGTGATCTTAATGGAAATGACTTAATTTTCAAATCTTTTATTTCAAAACTCAACTTGGTTAACTTCTAAAACTTCTAGCTAATAGATTTGTAGAAATGCGGTCCATATGATTCTTTTTCTCTGTTTCATCCATATCCGACATGTTCGACTTTTCTGCTAATAAGCCTAATATCCAGCATGCATGTGCATGTGAGACTCGTGCAAATTATTTCCTCAACATGCATGCCAATTTAGTGGTCTGAATCAATGAGTCTACTTGTTAATATTGTAATTAAATGTTGCGGAAACCTGGCCGACCACAGACCAATTTTCATTTGTCTGTCATTATGAAGTTGTCTAGTCATTCTGGATTTCTTTGTCGTTGAACTTATAGTACTTTACATACTTATAATACAAAATTAAAAATGTAGCGGAGCTGGACACGTGATTTGTCTGTGCTTTGTTCCGAGCAGGGACACCATATCCAGTACCTCCTGTCATTTTTGTTTTGCTGAGTTTTTGCCGTGGTTTCATGCAGAGACTGCTGTTTTCCAGTGGGCTCACGGAAACACCTTATCTAGGTTTTTAACCTAATCAGCCATGGGGGATGCAGAAAACAGCCTGCAACCTTCCAAAAAGAGAGCTGCTGGAGTTCAACTATCTCGTGATAATCCTGGTCTTGATGACAATGAAGAGTCATCTGAACTAGAGGCGGGAACTTTCAAAAGAGCGAGCAATGAGGTTTTGGCTACTAGGAGAATTGTGAAAGTCCGTCGCCCGCCAGCACCATCAGCTCCAGCTGCCCCATCTGCGTCTAATCCATTTGCTGCCATCCGATTGGTTACTCCTGCTTCATCTTCTGTGCAGGTTGAGGTAGGGGCACCTAGTGGTAAGAGTCAAGAAACTGAGCAAACTGATGACACTAAATCTGAAAATAAGGTTGATGAGCCAAAGGGTGAATCTACTGCAGAGGGGAAAACTGATGTCAATGATGAAAACGCTGAGCAATCTGAAAGCAAGGTAGATGAGTCAAAAGCCCAACCAAATGCTCAGAAGGATGGAACTGATGACTCAGCCAAGTCGCTTGTCGAGGAGGTGACAGGTGGAAATTCTGGGGCCGATGTGAAAAAGGCTACAGAAGATGACAATAATGAGACTAATGTCACAAAGGATGTAGAAAACAAGGGAAATGATGAGAAAAAAGAAAACGGGGAGGCAAATGCTCAAAAGAATGCAGACACTGCCCCTTTTAGCTCATTTCAACAACTATCAAGTGGCCAAAATGCTTTCTCTGGAATTACTGGAACAGGGTTTTCTAGTAGCTCATTCTCATTCGGATCGATTCCTAAAGATGGGTCTCCTCTAGGGTCTAATACTAATTCCCTGTTTGGCTTGAAGAGTGACAATCCTAATCCTACCTTTGGTTTTGGTGTTTCTAATAATGAAAACTCTTCAATTTTTGGTACCTCTGTGGCGAATATTCAGAGTAAGAGTGAGGGCAGTAAATTCCCTCCGATGCAGGAGGTTTCTGTGGAAACAGGAGAAGAAAAAGAAAGCTGTTTTCAGTGCCGATTCTGTTATTTTTGAGTACACCGATGGAGTTTGGAAAGAAAGGGGGAAGGGAGAACTCAAGGTTAATGTTTCTACTTCAGGGGCTGGGAAAGCGAGACTGATTATGAGGGCTAGAGGAAATTATCGGTTAATTTTGAATGCTAGTCTTTTTCCGGACATGAAGCTTACGAATATGGACAAGAAAGGCATTACGTTTGCATGCGTTAATAGTGCTAGTGAAGGGAAAGATGGTCTTTCTACAATTGCGTTGAAGTTTAGGGATGCTTCTTTCGTTGAAGATTTTCGAGCAGCTGTCATGGAGCATAAAGGCATGACTCTGAAAACCCCGGAAAATTCTCCAAAGGCTTTGGATAAATAATAAGCGTATGAGGAATTGCGTACTCAACGTGGTTAGTACCTGCATTTTGTCATTCTCTTTGCAAGAGGAGAAAGGTAGTACCTGCATTTTGTCATTCTCTTTGCAAGAGGAGAAAGGTAAAACGAGAGTTAGCGTCGGGAGTCTGATAACTGCAAACCCCTTTATGTATTTTATGAGTCATTTTCATTTGTTGTTAATCTGTTGTAGACCTTAAAAAGTCTCTCTCTCTCTCTGTCTGTCTTTTCTTTTTCCTTTTTTGGAAATGTATGAGGGGTTCTGAGTTATGTCATGTTATTCTGGAGACATGAAAGTTTAAATACTTGAAGTCCACGGCTTCTTTGAAGTGCCGTTTATGTAACAACGTTTTTGGTAATGTAGTCGATTCCCGAGTCATGGTGTTAAGCTTTGTGACGTTTTCCTTCAGTTATAGCTGGTTGTGAACTATTATAGCATTTATGCAGAAAAAGTATAGACACCTTGGATTTCGACAACTTGCTTAGAACATTCTTAGAGAAACTATAAACTAAATCTATGTTTTTTTTTTTGAGAAGAAAGAAATCTATGTGTTTTTGGTTCTGTGAGTTTAGATATATTTGTTTTCCGACTGAGTTTGTTGGTGTATGTTTCTATATATTTGATGCCCATTTTTGAGGATCTCTTTTACTTTTCATGTCCAAAGATCCACAAGGTTAAACTAGTTAGCAGTTTTTAAAAATTTGTTTTGCCATGCTAGTACAGCTGGGTGCCAAATTTATGTATCGGCTCGGGCTTTGAAAACCACAGGACCAGCCTTGCCCTTTCTGGAACATGAATTACTAATTTATCCTATTAATTGAGTTTTATCTGGTGCTAAAATACAAATTTGAGGAAGAGTTTTGAATTTATGGTACATTATTTGTACTGCATTTTGTTGCCTATTCTTGTGCAATGCCAACCACCCCAGCCAAAGGCCACTAATACCTCAAATTTTAACTCTTTCCTAATACCAATCTAACTTTTGTCAGTGCTTTCACATCCCTAAATCTATCATTTGTAAACTCTGCATCTTGTTCACGGGTTACTTCATGAGTTCATGTTCACTTTGGATCTTGTGTTACTAATTAATTTATGAGATAATTACAAATACTACCCATCAGGTTTAGCTAATTACAAAAACATTCTAGTATTTTTTCAAAATTTCAGATATTTCTCAACACGTATTTATCTAATATACACGTCCCTCTTGAGGGTGTAATTTATAAAATAAAAACAATGGTGAGGGACATTTGTAATTTTGAAAGATAATAGAGGTCGTTTGTGATTAGGCTAAACTTTAGGGGTAGTTTTTGTAAATATATTTAAATCTTTTAATCTTGTATAATTTACGCCTTAGATAAGTGCCAAGTATATAAATATTTTCTATTTAACCTATGTGTCAATTGTACCCTTTAGGAGTAGGATATAAGACAATTAAATTGGAATGTAAGATCCAAATTGTTTTATGATAGTAAGTTATAGAGAAAATGATAATCAAATAAAATACGTTCTCGTAGTTGAAGTGGTATCACTCGTTTCTTTGACATTTATCCTTTCCCTTCCAACCACTATTCTAAAAATCCCCGCCTAGCTCGATTAGTCTTATCTAGGCACTAGGCTCCCCCTTGTCCGCCTAGAATTTTTTTTTCCCGATTAGGCTCCGCCTAACCACGCCAGTCCCGTCTAACCTCGCCCATACTCCACCTAGGCGCTAGGCCCAGTCTGTCACGCCCAACTAGACCTAGCGCTTTTTAGAATACTGCAGTTCCAACCCAACCACTACTCCAAACTTACTACAAAAGAAAATGATAATCAAATAAATCATTGTCAGAAAGGTGCTTCATCTGTGTGAGAAAAGAATCCATGTATTTTGCATCAAATTACATGCATTGTTTCAAGCATCAAAGACATACAAAGTCATAGATCACAAATTTGATAGAGTAAAACTTAGACTCAAAACATGAACTTCAAAGGAGATTACTAATCTAGTGCAGTTTAGCAATTGACAGTATTTTCCAACTAAAGTTAAACATTTTGCATATAATATCTTCTAAGGTGATGATGAGTAGCTCTTGGTGCACTTATTGGAGCAGGATCCCACGCAGCCATCAACCTTATCTCCATCTGCCAAAAAAAAAAAAAAAAAAATAAAGCCTAAACTACAAAAACAACCCCTGAGATTTAGCCTAATTACAAAAGAATACAATCATATTTCAAAATTATAAACACTTTCCTTGAGATTTGTATTTACTTAACAAATACCCCATATTATGGGTGCAATTTATAAAATAGAAACAAATATCAACGGAGTATCTATAATTTCAAAAGATAGTTTTTTTGATGAGGCTGAAACTTCAAAGTGTTTTGTGACTATTTCAAAAAATAAGTAAATAAACAAAAGGGATGATCACAAAAACTATCCTTCAGATTCAGCCTAATTACAAAAAAACTTAAGTTATCTTTCAAAATTAGAGGTTTATATACCTAACAAATACCCTCTTCCTGTGGTGCAATTTGCAAAATAGAAACAAATATCAAGGGGTATTTGTAGTTCTAAAAGATAACTCATAACTGTTTTTTTTTTCATTAGGCTAAACCTCAAAGTAGTTTTTGCAATTATCCCTAAATAAAAACAAAAAAAACAAAAAAAAAACAGGGTAAATTAAACAAACAATATCAGAATCACTGTGTGTGTGAGAGATAGAGAGAGGGGTGTGGGCTTACTGGGGGTTCTTTTAGTGCTAAAACCAGAGCACATGGAAAAAGCACAGCCAAGTTTGCAGAAGCCTAGGTTGTCTGAACCATCTTCACCAACATCATTTTGGATTTCTTGAAAAATGCAGTCTTTCAAGCAGTGGGTGGTGCAAGAACAAAGAGTTTGAGTAGGCTCAATCATGCAGAAAATAAAGCATTTGGTGTAGCAGTCTTTGAAAGAGGCATTGGATTTCCCTGTCAGCATCCCCACAGCCAAAACTACAAATACAAGTGCCCTTAATCTCATCATCTCCATCTTTTAAATAAGTTTGTTCTATTCAAGAAAAAAATTTGGCCTATGATGACAAATTTATATATAGAGCATCACTGGTCAGTCATGTGAGTGGCCAGCAAGCCATTTTGCTTTGGATGTCACTTAAAAATTGTTGGATTAAATGCAGGGACGGATGCACAAACTGTAGCATTGGGGCCAAACTTGAAAATATTTGAGAGAAGTGTAGACGAGATTGGAAATATTTAGGGAGATAAGTAACTTTTGTATATAAATATATAATGTATAGATATATGTACTACATAACATAAAAGTTTGAGAGGGGGCGATCACCCCATCCAGCCCCCTCTCGGCCCATTCATGATTAAATGGGAATTTTGTTTTAAAATTAATTTATATTTTTGGCAACTAACAACATGAGTTGTGCGGGTCTTTCACTTTAAGACCTCCGGGAAACTGAAATTGAAATATTTTTCGAAAATTTGTGCACGTGATTCGGAATATATATATTCCAACCCCGACTGGCGGGAGGTTGCAAAGTGAAAAACCTTAGATTGTTAGTCACTAAAGAAATAATTAGGTTGCAAAGTGTAAAAATGACCTAATTTCATGTTGCATTTTTTTCCCTTTTCAGCTCGGATTAAATTACAAAAACTACCTTGAGGTTTGGTTTAATTATTTAAAAATTAATTATCTTTCAAAATACAAATACCCCTTGAGGTTTGTACTTATTTAACAGATATGCACCATCTTGAGGGTGTAATTTGTAAAATCGAAACAGTTTATGTAATTTTAAAATATATATGAGTTTTGGTAATAAGATTGAAAATGAGTTTTTGTAATAAGATTGAATTTCAAGTGTATTTTGTAGTTAACCCTAAAATATTTGATGGATCATAGATGCACATTACACATGGTCACTAAAACAGTAGTGTATCTTCTTATTATTTTCTCTTTTTTTTTATAGATGCAAATCAAATATTATATATTTAAGGGCAAATGAGCAAATTGGATGGATGTATTGATTGTCGTGTTATATAAGAGCTAAATCTGCGGCTAAAGATTTAATTTGGCCAGGTGAAAAGTAATGGAAAAAGTAGTTCAATTGGATATATTCAAGTCACAAGAATGCAACATGTGATTGTTATTTGTCTTTTCCTGTGGTAGTCTCATACTAAATTTAGAAAGTTAAATAATTAAATACTAGCACAATCACATATTTTTGGGGAAAAGTGCAAAGACACCAATGGGAAGAAAAAACTCTAGTATATTTGATGATTTAGAAAGTTAAAACATTACATGTCACATACTTTTGGGACAAATACAAAGACTCCAAATAAATGAAAAAAGGAAAAAAGGAACTGCAAAATATCTATTTTTTATGTATTGCAACCCCATTGATGGTGGCAAATGTTTTTTAGGGAAATATGGAAATTTCATAAGACGACTGGACATCAACCTCAAGAGTTACAATGTCTGGAGTGAGGCGGAACCTCTCCCGAGTAAGGTTCATTACAAGGAATAGAAAAAGCAAATCGAGCTAAATTATGAGCCAAACAATTGGCCGTTCTAGGAATAAAAGAGAAAGAGATAGATTGAAACTCCGAGCTAAGACGTTTAATGTCGAAATAATGCTTCCCACGTATGTCGGGTTTTCGGGTTGTTGCCCGAGTTGATTCACTAGGTCCCCTGTGAGTCTGTCTCTATGATGGCCGACAATATGTTGAGGCTCCGTGCGAAAATTAATGCTTCCCAAAGATGCCAAGGCTTCCGCCACGTAGATTGGATATTCGGGGCGAGGTATTTTGCATGGGTACGATGATACGTCCTCGTGATCCCAAATAGCCGCACCCGTTCGGTTTCCTTCAAGCTAACGAATTTAAGCGTCCGAATTGATCTTGCATTTCCTTAGTGGGGGCTTTGTCCAAGTTTGGTTTCTTTTCTCTGTAGTGTTTGTCCGAGAGTGGTTTGATGTTTTATGGGTTGTTTGGTAGGATTGAAGGCAACATGGCTACAACAAAACTCTCAACATGGGTGAGTTCTTTTCCTTTGAATGGAAGCAATTTTTGCGTACCATAGTGCCCATAAAAGTGCAAAGAAAGCGGTTCTCGGCTTGGACGTTTTTGACCTTAGAGAATTCCACCAACATATCGGCTAAGGAGGCGTGAGGGTCTCGCGGGGCTTTCCGGTGGAGAGGAAGGCGCGCCGATAGAAGCGCTCCACCGACGATCCCAGTGCGTGTTCAATGGTTTCGATAGCCATTCCGCATCTTTTACAAATCGGGCATATATTAGTCGATCTTCGTGCTAGTAATGTGTTTCTTGGTAAAACCCCATGGGCCACTTTCCATAAGAAAACGGATTTTTGAGGTACATGAAGGCTCCATATCCACTTCCAAATAGTTGGAAGAGCTCAAGAGGGTGATGGTTGGTTCTAAGGAGGTTCAACTTATTGAGAGCTAACCTATATCCCGACTTGACCGAGTAGACTCCGTTCCTCGTGTAATGCCAAACAATCGATCTTCAAAAATGTATTGCGAAGTGGGATGGCAGAATTTTTATCGGCGTCTTCCGGCTAAAATTTTCACGAACCCGTTCCTCTATCCAACAATGGTTATCCAAATCGATAAATTCTTTTACTTTGCTTTCCCTGTTCCTATCCAAAATGTCATCTCGAGGTTTAAACTTATTATTACCAAAGAATCCCGGTCGAGTCCACACCCTTATCTTCGCTATCACCGATATTCCATCTAACTCCTTCTTGTAGAACTTCCTTTCTGTCGAAATGCTTCGCCAAGTAAAACCGAGGTTATAACCATTTTTGCATTTAGGAAATTCCCATTCGGGAAGTAGCGTGCCTCGTAGGTTCGAGCTAGAAGGGATTTTTCATCTTGAAGTAGTCGCCAACCTTGTTTAGCAAACATCGCCCTATTAAAAGAGGATAAGTCTCGAAAGCCAAACCATTCTTTCGCTTTCGGGGAGGCAAAAAGAGTGCCAAGATTTCCAATGAATTCGCTTTTCCTTGTTTTTTCTCGCCACCAAAAATTTGCAATTAGCGAGTCTATTTTTTCGCAGACGTTCTGTGGAAGCAGAAAACAACTCATAATAAAAGTGGGGATCGCTTGCGCCACACTTTTAATAAGAACCATTTTACTGGCTACTGATAATGTTCTTGCCTTCCAATCCTTCAATTTTTTGCTTGATTCTATCGATAATACTCGAAAGATCGTCTTCTTCGACAAATTCAATGGGTGTAGGGAGGCCCAAGTAGATTAAATGTTTATCAACCAGTTTAACGCCCAATTGTCTGCCGCCATTTAAAATCACGATCGGTCCTTCGAATCCATTTATGAAATAAATCTCGAATTTATCAAAATTTATAATTTGACCTCGATGCCCCACTATACGCCATAATAATGTCTTTAGTCCGTTGGATCTCCTCTATGTTAGCTCTCCCAAAAATTATTTGTCATCCGCAAAAAAAATAGGTGAGAAATGGGGGTGTCTGCAAATCTTCGCTCCGTGTATCCCGCTTTTTGTGAGTTCAACTTTACGAATAAGAGTTGAAAATGCCCTTTCGCGCAAAATAGAAATAAATATGGGGATAAAGGGTCGCCTTTGTCGAAGGCCACGTGATGGGGTAAAAATGCTACCTGGGGACGCCATTGGTTAAAATCGAATAGATATTGTGGTTACACAACGCATGATAATATCAACAATATTCGAACCAAATCCCATTTTTAATATAGCACATTCAAGAAAATTTCATTCTACCCTATCATATGCTTTGCTCATATCGAGTTTTAGAGCGAAAGAGCCCCTTTTTTTTGAGATGTTATTTTTCATGGCATGGAAAATTTCAAAAGTGAGTAGCGCATTGTCAGTGATAAGACGTCCCAGAATGAAAGGTGCTTGAATGGGTTGGATGAGGTGGGGTAAGATGATTTTCAATCTATTAGCTATTGCTTTGGTAATGATTTTAAAAATGACATGCATAAACTAATCGATTTAAAATCGCTAGGGGACTCGAATTTTTAATCTTTGGAATTAACACGATATGAGTGTGATTGAGAGGTGTGGGGTTGACATTATTGCTAAGAATATCAAGTATAGCATGATAAATATCCATGCGGAGAGAGGGCCAGAAAGTTTGATAGAATAGAAGGGGCATACCATCAGGTCCAGGGTGCTTTTGTTGGGTGCATTTGGGTTAGAGCTTCCGTAATTTCGTTTCTCGTGAAAGGCGCATTAAGGTGATCACGGAGCTCCTCTAGGATCGTCGTGTCAAGCCAATAGCCTGTTCCATGTCTAGAGCATTTGTGGAATGAAAAAGCTATTGGAAGAAATTTTTAGGACAAAATCAATTTGTTAAGGATCATCAATATGTCTACCATGTTCATCCTTAATCCTATCGATAGTGTTTCGATTATTTCTTCCATTGGCGGTTCGTGAAAGAACGACGTATTTTTGTCTCCGCCACGGCCGATTTACCCAGATCGCCGGTGCCACATAGTCTCTTCACGTTGCATGAATGTTTCAATTTTCTTTTCCAAGCTTTTCATCGCTATCATGTTCGGCCGCAGATTGAGGAAGTTTTTGAATGTCCCAGTTGTTTTCTAGACGTCGAGATGAGGTGGTTAATATTCCCAAAATGAGTTTTCTCCCATGCAAACAAGGTTGTGCCCACGTTGCCTAGTTTCGATTTAATCGCCATCGGGTTAAGCTATGGTGGTGATGCGGACCATGTATCTCGAATCGGCCTACATGATTCGTCGTCTAACCATATTTTTCGAATAAAAAATGTTTCTCTTCCGTTTACGATTACCATTTGCCCGTTTAGACCAAGATACAATAATCGGACGGTGGTCGATGCCAAACGTATTTGGTGTTCAACTTTATAGTTTGAAAAACGATGACCCATTGGATATTGGCGATACATTTGTCCAAATATTCTTGAATATTTGCATTGTCTCCTGGCCGTTCATCCATGCGAACTTGAAGCCCTCGAACCCCGGATCATCTAACTCATAAGTCGTTATAGCTTTCGAAAAGCCGCAATTTTTGAGTTATTTTTTGTTATGCCCCGGTTTTTTTCTTGTGATGGTAAAGGATTTCTTTAAAATCGCCGAGACAAAGCCACGGTTTCTCCGAGGTGGTTTATAACCCCTTGAGAAGTTCCCATGTGTAGTGCTTAAGATTATCCTCGGCCAACCGTAAACGCACATAAGGCGCGCCAAGGGCTTTTTGCGAGTCACCCTCGGAGATGAGCGCATCTATGACATGTAATGAGGGTAGCGAAATAGAAACATTTATTGATTCTTTCCCGGAGTAGACATAGTCCTCCTCTCCCGCCGCCCGAACTCATGTCACAATCAACAATATGGGAGCCTTTGTATATTTAACTATTTGCAAACTCGAGTCATTTCAACATCCGTTAATTTGGTTTCCATAAGGAAAACCAAACTAGATCTTTTCTATTGATTTCTTGTTTAAGCACACGAATCGTCAGGGGTTCCCAAGCCCCGACAGTTCCAACTCGATAACTCATTGGGCTCGGTGGGATCGTCCCTCGCCATCTCTGTTTGTTTGAGAATTTACGTAGTTGTCTTCTCAGTAATGCCTGTGACTTTTTTTTTTCCGCGGGGTTGGGTGCGTGGGTCGAGTTCATAAGAAGGGTGGTTGTAAGCTTGTGTTTAGGTTTGATAGCTGTGGTTGTTGGTTCGCAAAGATTAGGTTTAGAGTAGGTAGGGTGTTTCGGGGTTCGGCGCATGGTTGAGGGTTTTCGCTTATGGGTGGGGTCTATCATGGGGAGGGGTTACTAGTTTGAGGGTTGGTAATTTGTTGTGGGGTTGTGTAGTGTTGTGTGAGGGTTGGGGTGTTGATTATTGTTTGTTGGGTTTGTGTTGCGTAGAGTGGGATTAGTGGAGGAGTGTGGTTGATTTGTGACGCTATGATTGGTCCGTTTGGGGCTAGGTTGGGATTATTGGTGGATAGGGCTAGAGATTATATAATGTTAGTAATAGTAGTGTTAACAAGAGATGATGAGGGTGTGTCAAAGTAATCGGGTGGTGAGTTTGAGGTTGTTTTTGTGCATGGCTTATACATGGGGAGGTTGGGGTTGGTTGTTTGGGGGTGGGATTTTTTCGGCTAGTGGCTGAAATGGACGAGTGTTTTGGGTAAGAGGAGTGGTTTTTCTTGGACGTTTGTACGGTGAGGCTTTCAACCATGTTCCGTACTTGGCCTCCAATGGATCGGGTGCCTCATTTCTTTGTAGTATTCTTCACATGCGCGAAAGTGATGTCCTATGATTCCGCAATGTAAATAGTATACGGGCAAAGATTCATATTTTAGAGGAATCCATGAGGGGTACCACTAACTTTAATTGTCAATCCTCTCGGGAGGGACTTTGTGTTTAATACATGTTTTTATCTTAATTTTGATGATTTTATTTTTACACCAAAACATTATTTTTAATTATTGTCCAAATACTCCTAAATGATTTAAAATGGTTTTAATATTTTCCGGAGTATTTCTTCAAGTTTTATTTCGATAAAATTGGACAACACTTTTAAACGATTTTATGTTTATAAGTTTTTACTTCAAAACAAGGTTCCTAAATGTTGTCTAAATACTCCCGATTGGTTTAAAATGTTTTTACTAAATTTTCGGAGTATTTCTTGAGTTTTATTTTTGACAATAATCGGACAATACTTTTTGTCTCAAGGTCAACCGGTCGCCCTATAGGGCAATCCGCACCAAGAGTCTGCATTCGAGCCTGGAGTGTAAAAGACCGGTCGACCGGTCGCCTAAGGTGCGACCGGTGCACTGCAAGTGTTTTTGAAACGTAAACTTTGATCTTCTATTTCTCAAGGCGTGGACCGGTTGAACATAGGGGTGACCGGTCGAACCCTACGTCGGCCGTCGCCCTATGTAAAAATGTGTGTCATTTTTCGAACTTCTATTTCGTGCGACGGCCGCTCTATCTTTTGACAAAAAAATCGACCGTTTGACAAACAGACATCTTTTCCTTAAAATGTGGGATTGATTTCTAATGACTATATTCTTGATTTTAATTGTATTTTTCTCAGTAGATTTTCAATCCCCAAGAGGAGCCTATGCTTGATCAATCATGTCCTATAAATAGAGAAAGTTTTGGAGCAACCAATACAACAATTGAGATACAACACAACAAGATACACTTCAAGCAAATATTTGTTCTTCATTGTTATTATTCTTGTTGTAATTTTGCCTAGCTTATCACTTTCACATCCTTGAGGTCTAGGCTATTCTTGATTACACTTTGCACTCAAATTGTAATATTCATTATTGAGTTGTAATCTTGATTTTTGGTTATCATTCAACACAAGATATCCTTGTGAGTGTTCTTGTGGTAAGAACACACTTGGATGATCTAGGTGATAGGAGCAAGAAGATTGTGGTGATCTTCTTATTGAGGTATTGAAGAATTTGGTATTCTTCAAGGTTGAAGATTGTGGTAATCTTCACAAGGTGCCGTTGAAGGAAGATTGTGGTAATCTTCAAAGGGAGATTGTGGTAATCTCCAAAGGTGGTGTTGAAGAAGAGTGTGGTGCTCTTCAAGGTGTTGTAAGTTGAGTTTGTATTAATTTTGGTAATTAAGAAATTTTTTTCTTTTGAAATCCATCTCGGATATACTAGGGTGGTAGTAGATTAGGCCCTAGGTGGGTTGAACTACTATAAATCAACGCGTGTTGTTTACATTCGCACATTTATTATTGTCTTTGAGCATTGATTCGAAAAAGAGGGCGGAATCGAAAAGATGGAGATAATCTATTCACCCCCCTCTAGATTATCGTAGCCGCTGACTTACAAGTGGTATCGAGCCAAACTCTTTGGCAAGCACATTTCACATTGCGAGTGAAGAGAAACGATCATCGGCTACGAACGAAACTTATCTATATATCCAAAGACCTCCACCACCAAGCCACCTCTATTTGATTCCAAAAATTATATATTTTAGAAAGAAAGAATGGAATGTTATTTACAAGGTTGCGGGTTCGATATTTGGAACGTCGTCATAAATGGAGAAATCATTCCAATGATAAACATACTACACACCTCCAAAGGATTCAAAGAGCTCAATGATGGAGAAAAGAAAATCATCTCCTTAAACGGTAACGCTCTCAATATTTTGTATTGTTCATTTACTAATTTGGAATATGAACATATTGTAGGAATTCGATTGGCACATGAAGTATGGCAAAAATTAGAAGCCATCTATGGAGTATTTGCAAATGAAAGGAGTCAAACAAAAGCATCTACTTCTCAAAGGGATACAAGCTCAAATCTAAGGAACAAACCTCTTATAACTCCCAACTATGAAGAAGTTGAATATTGCTTTATGGGCATCGAAGAAAAAAACGAGGTATGTCTTAAACCCTCTACTTCTTATGATATTGTTATTCAAAATGATTATAGTGATTTGCAAAATGATTTTGATGATCTTCAAAATGAATTCCAAAATTTACTTGTTAAGTACAAAAATTTGAAAAAGGAATTCAATGTTTTGAAAAATGAAAAGGATAGCTTATTTACTTCATATGAATCACTATCATGTGCTCACACCACCACACTTGACAAGGTTAGAAACCTTGAAAAATAAAATAGTACTCTTGTTGAGGATATTAATTGCATGAAAAAGGATTTATCTAAATCCAACTTCGAAAAGTCCGATGAAATTGTTGATTGTTATGATAATTGAAACTAAAACTTGATCATAAGTTTAATATTGTCAATCATATCAAAAAGAATCAAGTCTCTAAGCATGTTTGTCATTATGCTCCTAGAATTATTACTTGCTTTTATTGCGGTAAAAGGGTCATACGGTAAATACTTGTCGGGCTAGAAATGGCTCTAATTATTGTTGGAGACCTAAAAGTCTCAAAGCTAATCCTAAAGGACCCAAACACTTGAGGGTACCACAAAAAATATTTTATTAGGTACCCGTGAAATAATAATCGGAAAAATTCATACCGCTAAGAAGACATCAAATGACCAATTCATTTGATCAAAGGAGAAAATATTTTCAACAAAGTCACTTTCCAAGAAGAGGAAATAATAAAAAATGGGAAGAACACAATCCTTGAAATGGCAAAGACATCATCAACAAGATGATTTTCAAAGAAGAAGAGACTATCAACAATGGGAAGGACAAAAATCTTGGAAATGGAGTAATCAAAGGAGCCATCATCAACAAAGTGACTTCTCAAAGGAAGATATAATCAACAATGGGAACGGCACAACCCATGGAAATGGCGTAATTGGTAATCCGTATCTCCCTAGTTAAATATGCATTTTATTTCATTATTATGCATGCTTTTATTTGTGTCTTAATTGCAAAACGAGTTTTCAAATATTTGTTTTTAATTAAGGTCTTCAATATATATTTGTGCTTTTAAATTTTTTAAAGAAGACTTTGCATGATGTTTCTAAAACTCTTGTGCATTTAATTAGACTTATGTGGTTTATTATCTCTTATGTATTTTTATAGCATAAGCATTTTTCTTGATATCTCCTATTACTTGCCTACACACTTGTGCTTTTGTGCAAATTTTGTTTAAGAATTGTGTAGGACATATATCTCATATTCATTGGCTATTTCGTCATCAAGTTTCTTACACTATCGAGGTATGTTCACTCGTATTTCTCTTAGAACTCTATATTATGCTTATGCACATATCTTTCAAGATATTTCATTTCAACCCTTAAGTGCCCCTATATGATTTTGCAAATTTTTCTTAAAAGGGCACTACCCGTTAAGTCTCGATTTTCTCGAATATATGTTTTCCCAAAACCCGTATTTGTTGGACTTGGTCCAAAATTATCTTTTGCATAGTTTTAAAAACTTTTGGGGTGAAAAATCGAATTTTTGAAAAAACGGAGAATGAAAAATTGCACTAGACGGTCAAGGCGGGGGCGACGGCCGCCCGCACGCCGACCTGGCCGCCTGTGCAAAATTTTTGGGATAATCTGTTCTCATTCAAACGAACATCAAAACCCTCCTTCGCACAAAGAACAAGAAAAAAAAATTTCCCCCTTTTTCATATAATCCTCATTTCTTCATCAATCTTTACGATTCTTGCCGATCCTCTTATTTTTGCAAGAATCTTTCATATATGGCTCCTCCAAGAAATTCCATCGATCAAAATTCCTCTTCCAAGAGAAGAAAGGGGCGGAGAGGGTTCTTCGAGAAATCGGCGAGACGGCCGAACAAAGGGATATTCGAGCCGCACAAAGGAACGTGGCTCAAGAACGTGATGACATTCAAAATCCCATACTCTCTAGGGCCCAAATTGCCGAGCTCGCGAACAATTTCGCTCAAAAATTGCCGTTGGGCAAAAAGTAAGAAATCTTTTATTACTCAAGCTCCCAATTCGAATAATGTTCTATATTTCATCAATAAATATGCGGAGTGGTACTATGAAGATTTGGGAATGGGTGGAAAGTTAATTGCTCGGACTAAAATTTGTCGTTTTAATTCATTTACAAATGAATATCCCTATTATTAGAGGATTCTTTGAGGAACAAGGTTGATGTTTTTATGGGAGCATGCATATGTTTTGTACGATGATGATATTATCCAACATTTTTATGCAAATATGTGGGTGCAATATGATGTTGATGATAGAAAGCCTATTGCGGTAAATTCGTTTGTTAAAGGTCGTCACTTTAGGTGGACACCTAATGAAATTTGTCGGCTTCTACATGTTAGAGAAGGTGGTTGGGACTTTTCTCTTGTTCTATTTGGAATGATGATATGTTGGGGGTATCTATGAGAGAAGTTAAGACTTATTTGGGCGTATGGCCAAAGTATTCATTGTTGGCGATGACACTTGAGCACCAAATTTTATCTGTTATTGTCGCCCATCGTATTTGTGGAAAAGCGGGTAAAATGCCTAGCAACATGGACTATTTTTGACTTATAAGATTGCTTAGAAGCGGAACCGCTTAACTTTGGCGTCATTTTTATTCAATGTCTAATTGAGTCTATCACTCAAGGAAATAAGAAGATTGTTATGGGCAATTGGATTTGTAAACTTCTTATACAATCGGGACTACCTTCGTTAATGTAATTCGGAGGTATTTTAAAATGACTTTGACATTGATAATATCTCCCAAATGGTCACTATGCGCAAAAATATGGACATCCGACCAACTAAGATGGCTAGAGGAAGAGGCCATGATTCCCCAGATCCAAACGACTTCTTTGATGATGCCGAGGCCACGAGATTGGCGGAGGAAGGCGAACAGAGCAATCCGAGGGTAATACCGATGCTCAACCTTCTAGGAGGTACACCCAAGCCGAATTTGATGATTTAAGATCTTTTCATGAAGCTAGGTATGAGGCTTTGGAGCAAAAGACCTCGAAAATGCAAAAATCAATCGACAAGTTGAAGAAATTCATCAAAGATTTTATTCCGGAACTTGCTTCTCTTGGACGAGGATTGATGTCCCCACCCCTTACTATTCTAGCATTTTCTTTCTTGTCCATGATGTCTTGTATTTCTTTTGACTTTCTTGTAAAACTCTTTCGTACTAATGAGATTTGCTTGTTTTCTTGAAAGGGTTAAAATAGCAAGTTGATAATGACTTGTGGATGATCATGATTTTGATGGAGTATTTGATGGTAAAAATACTCTAGTTTGGCAAAGTTTGTTGTTGGTATGAAATACTTGATGGTAAAAGTGCTTCTTTTAATTCTTGCTTATATGAATTTGACTTGTCTTAATCATTTTGTTTAGATGGATTATTTGGGACATTTGTAATGTCTAATATGCATTGTTTGATGCTTGACATGTATTACTTGATGGCTCTTTAATTTTTGCTTGATGGCATTCGTAATGCCTTGATCTTTTTGGCCAATATTATCTCAATTGGGTTGAACCTCGAGTTTATGACTTTCTTGTATATCCATTTGCTATATGATCTTGATGGGCTTAGATATATTATTGTATTGTATGATAATCGTGTTTTGGTAATGAAAGTTTTTGGCTTGTATCATCTACAAGGGCTATATACAACTTCTTTTAATTTTCACGCCCACAAAGTGTTCGATGAAATGTCACAATGAAATTTTCAACTTCTACATGAGTCTCTTGCTTCCAAAAGTCTTCAATACTTATTGAGATCATGTTTTGACAAATAAACCGAGCGTATGAACTATTCATGATACATTTTCTCCCTTTCTTCTTTGGCTTTTAAGCTTAATTCTTTCAATGGTTGATAAATCGTATTGTTGGCGCACTTTGATAAACTTGTATGATGTTTTTATCATCCTAACATTCTTTTTGATGATTCCAAAGGGGAGAAACAGGAAAATGGCTCATTAGCTCAAAGAAGCTAATAAAAGCTTGTTATAAAAGCTATAAGCTATGGCTCTTAAAAGCCATAAGTTGTAATTTATTTTTAGTCCAATTGTTGCTTGATGGACTTATATACTTGTCTAATGATGTTTTGTGACATGGGGAGCTTATAAGCTCTTGAACAATTTGTAAAAGCTAAGCTTTTAGCTTATGGTTAATTGCTTTTATATTATTCTTGATGTCTTTAGTTGATAGGGGAGCTTGTACTTATTATTGAATATATTTACTCCCTTACTTGGTTGCTTATGTATTTTGAAAATTTTGGTTGTTTCCAAACAGTTAGATGTTTTTACCGGAAAATCGTTTTTAAAACGGTCCTCCTAATATCTCTAAAAATTGTTTTGGTTTGTAATCATCAAAAAGGGGGAGATTGTTTAATACATATTTTTATCTTAATTTTGATGATTTTATTTTTACACCAAAACAATGTTTTTAATTGTTGTCCAAATACTCCTAAATGATTTAAAATGGTTTTAATATTTTCCTGAGTATATCTTCAAGTTTTATTTCAGATAAAATTGGACAACACTTTTAAACGATTTTATGTTTATAAGTTTTTACTTCAAAACAAGGTTCCTAAATGTTGTCTAAATACTCGCGATTGGTTTAAAATGTTTTTACTAAATTTTCTGAGTATTTCTTGAGTTTTATTTTCGACAATAATCGGACAACATTTTTTGTCTCAAGGTCAACCGATCGCTCCCGG
Organism: Rehmannia glutinosa; assembly: GCA_016081115.2. Lineage (NCBI taxonomy): Eukaryota > Viridiplantae > Streptophyta > Magnoliopsida > Lamiales > Orobanchaceae > Rehmannia > Rehmannia glutinosa. Next base: position 34,345 of record JABTTQ020002279.1, read on the forward strand.
GCCGACGGGTCGCTTCTAGGTGCGACCAGGTACTGCAAGTGTTTTGTCAAACGTAAACTTTGATCTTCTATTTCTCAAGGCGTGGACCGGTTGAACATAAAGGCGGACTGGCCGAACCTACGCCGGCCGGCCGCCCTATGTAAAAATCTTTGTGTCATTTTTCGAACTTTTATTTCTCGTGCGACCGGCCGCCTCTATCTTTTTGACAAAAAAATCGACCGCTTGACAACAGACATCTTTTCCTTAAAATGTGGGATTGATTTCTAACAACTATATTCTTGATTTTAATATGCTTGATCAATCATGTCCTATAAATAGAGGAAGTTTTGGAGCAACCAATACAACAATTGAGATACAACACAACAAGATACACTTCAAGCAAATATTTGTTCTTCATTGTTATTATTCTTGTTGTAATTTTGCCTAGCTTATCACTTTCACATCCTTGAGGTCTAGGCATTCTTGATTACACTTTGCACTCAAATTGTAATATTCATTATTGAGTTGTAATCTTGATTTTTGGTTATCATTCAACACAAGATATCCTTGTGAGTGTTCTTGTGGTAAGAACACACTTAGATGATCTAGGTGATAGGAGCAAGAAGATTGTGGTGATCTTCTTATTGAGGTATTGAAGAATTTGGTATTTTTTCAAGGTTGAAGATTGTGGTAATCTTCACAAGGTGCCGATTGAAGGAAGATTATGGTAATCTTCAAAGGGAGATTGTGGTAATCTCCAAAGATGGTGTTGAAGAAGAGTGTGGTGCTCTTCAAGGTGTTGTAAGTTGAGTTTGTATTAATTTTGGTAATTAATAAAATTCTTTTTCTTTTTGAAATCCATCACGGATATCTTTGGGGTGGTAGTAGATTAGGCCCAGGTGGGTTGAACTACTATAAATCGACGCGTGTTGTTTACATTCCGCACATTTATTATTGTCTTTGAGCATTTGGTTCGAAAAAGAGGGCGAAATCGAAAAGATGGAGATAATCTATTCACCCCCTCAGATTATCGTAGCGCTTGGACTTACACTTTGTGAATCAAATGCTATTTTAAACCGTGCCAATTTACCGTATAGGCCATCCTCTGGTGGATCTCATGTTTCGAAAGTCCCTATTTGTCTTGCTATTAAGGACACTGATTTCTCGTTCATACACGCCAAGGGGAGATCGTAAGCTCTAGTCCAAAATGAAGCGTATATATATTGATTGTCGAGGGTTGTTCCATCCCGGATATGCTTTTGATCGCGAATAGAAAACCTTCGAAATGCCAGAGTTGATTTTTGATCACCCAATCTCATTGCTTCATGTCGTCAAACTAGAACAAATACAGATTCTTTCCCCATTTCCTAGCCGAATATCCTTTTTTTGGTTTCCACAATTTTTTCATCACTTCGAGCAAGTAGAAAGAGTTTATGGATTTGTGAGTGCACAGTTTGCCGACCATACAGTGTCCTTGAGTGATGCGGACATTCTGTATGTCCCCTACTTCAGTGTTAAGCTCTAAAACCCTGGTTTCTGGTTCCGTTAAATCTTCCATGGAGATTTTCCACAACTACTCTGAGACACAAAAACCAGCTTGAATACCTCAATTGGATGGCCCCATACTCGTTCGCTTGGGTCAAACCTGTCCGCACCTGAAACACAAAAACAAAGAGTAGGAATAAAAAATAAAACGTGGGGAGACAACCCTTAGTGTATATAGCGGCCGATAGTGGGGGTGGAAAAAGGAGATGATAAAAAATGGAGGAAAAAAGGAGGAAAACTCGGAAGCTAGATGCTAGGGTGGTATAAAAAAAGAAAAAGAAGGGAGGTCTGGGGTCGGGGGGGACGGGGCTGGGTGAGGGGTGTGGAATACTAGGGCAACCAGGAGCAAAGATTGAAGAAAGAAAAACGCTGGGGGGATGGGTTATGGGGACATAAGGACGTGCGATTGGGTGTTAAAAGACATGAGGGATTGAAAAGAATTTTCCTGACAGTGGAATATGCTGTCTCCATGTGCCGATTGTATTGGTGCGATTACCAAAAGGAAGCTGAGATGGGCGGAGGTGATGGGTGACTAGCAGTGCACGGAAGTTGAGGAGACATAAGCTGACAACAACATAGGAAAGCTAATTTTAAAATAATTCTGATTAGATTATAGAATCCAAAAACCTAGCCCGTGGGATAGTTTTAACCTTACATTTTGGATTTTGGTGATGTTTACATTTTCCTCGCGTGCCATTATTTGGCGCTTCCCATTTACATTTTCCACTCACGGGTTGTCTTCCTAACTAATATATATATATATATATATATATATAATGCAATAGGAATTGTCGTTAATGTCCCGAAGCACATGTTATTTGAACGAAAAAGTGAAATGTTTTATTTTTCTTTTTCTTCAACCGGAGATTTCATGTTTTCGGATAACTAGTCGAGAATACAACCCCGTTCCCTCGTGAATTACCCTACGTAAATCGCGAGAATGTCTACAACCCGCTCTCGCATGACTCACTCCTATCTATCCAGCCGACACCACAACTTCCCATCGAGCTGGGCCTTCCACACTACCACATGAAGTCCTTAATATTAATTATTCTACCATGTGCTTCCGTGGAGCTTGAATCTTGATCTCTCCAAAAAGAAGCCAAGAGTTATCCCACCTTAACCAATTAGTTTTTCTCGTACAAAGTATATAAGTCTAGTTGGAAATTTGAAGATTTGAAGATAAGAGTGAGCTGATCCCAAAAATACTTAGATAATTTAGTTAACAATGAGCTGTCTATTTTATTTTAAGTAATACGTGGGTATCTAATGTATGCCAAAGCTTAAAATAAAATAAAAAATTCAAACACCATAAAAATTAATGATGAAGACGGTGGTGGAATATCAAATATGCACTTCTCTAGTGGTGCACTCTCCTTCAAACAGCCTTTGGTTGGTTTTATCTCAAAAATGCTCCACTTTTGGTACATATATCTTACATTTGATGGACATCTGGTCATTTTTTTTTATTTAAAAATCTGGCCTTTTGGTTGGTGAGTTGGGGAAATTTGTCTTTTTTATGTTTATTTTTTAATTTTGGGTTTTTCTTTTCTCCCAAAAAACATATGAAACCATGGTTGTTTTATTGTTAGTTTTAGTATTGCAAAAATTACATTTCAAAATAATTTCGTAAACTCCGTAGTCAATTTTGTCGCAGATAAAATCTTGCAATTAATCCGATCATGATTAATTATATTGCCCTTTTCTTTTGAGTAAAGAAATCAATTATTACATATATAATTACAGGATATTCATAAATATATAACTAATTATGAAACATCTGTTAGTAAAGCTTAGAAAATTTAAAATGAAATTAGGACAAAATGGAAAGCTATAATACATTGTTGATTCACTTTACAATTTTTTCACCTCTTGTTGATTTGGAAATAAATGTCAAATTTATTAAGTAAATACGAAGATTAACGGATGAGATCTCCGGAATCTAGGTTTGTGTCTCCTATTCAGGATGATGTTTCATCTCCTATTCCACCGCACGGGTGATTATTACGTGTACATAAGTTACTATATAAAAACCCCACAATTTAGGCTTGATTATATGCTCCAAAATCACTACAAGAAAACAATCAAATTCCAACGAAATAATTCTAACGAAAAAAAACTGTTGGAATTTTAGAAATTCCAACGAAAATTCCAACACCACAACAAATTGTTGGAAAATTCCAATAATTCCAACGGTATACAAAACCATTGGAATAAACTATTGGAATGTCCGTTGGAATTAAAATTCCAACGAATATTTCCCCTTTCGTAAGCGTCTGTAGTAACTAGCTATTGCTTTTGATTATAATTAATTTTTTTATATCCGTTTGTAGTTGGAGTTGAAGTTGATGATGATAGGATTTGCTTCTTTTGACACAAGGGAAAAGACATTACAGAGCTAGTTGCAGCTGGACATGAGAAGTTGGCATCTGTACCTGCTGGTGTTGGTTTATATATCTGTCATATATCCCAGTTATATTTTTCTGTAAGTCAATTTTTCTAATGACTTTTCTTTGAAGTGATTTTTATCAGCTGAAAAGTGAAATAGCTGCCATCACCACCAACTTCTGGCTCCTATAGCCTCTCGTTGACTGATTTAGGTTTTTTATATTGTAATGCTTGGCACAACGGTCATCATACCCATTGCTCTGGTTCCTCAAATGGGAGTGTAAGTCCAAACGGCTACTATAATCTAGAGGGGGTGAATAGATTATCTCCATCTTTTCGATTTTACCTCTTTTTCGAACAAAACAAGCCAAGACAATATAGAAGGTGCGGAATGTAAACAACACACGTCGATTTATAGAGGTTCAACCCACCTAGGGTTTAATCCTCTACCACCCCAAAGATATCCGGATGGATTTCAAAAAGAAAAAGGATTTTATTAATTACCAAAATTAATACAACACCAACTTACAACAACACCTTGAAGAGCACCACACTCTTCTTCAATACCACCTTTGAGATTACCACAATCTCTTTTGAAGGTTACCACAATCTCCAACGGCACCTTGTGAAGATTACCACAATCTTCAACCTTGAAGAATACCAAATTCTTCAACACCTCAACAAGAAGATTACCACAATCTTCTTACACCTAACACCTAGATCACCCAAGTGTGTTCTTACCATAAGAATACTCACAAGGATATCTTGTGTTGAATGATAACCCAAAAATTCAAGATTACATTTCGATAATGAATTATACAATTGAGTGCAAGTGTAATCAAGAATAGCCTAGACCTCAAGGATGTGAAAGTGATAAGCTAGGCAAATTACAACAAGAATAATGACAATAGAAGACCAAGTGTTTGTTTGAGTATATCTTGTTGTGTTGTGTTGTTCTCTCTTATTGTTGTGCTTCAAATCTTCCTCTATTTATAGGAGATGATTGATACTTGATAGGCTCCTCTTGGAATCGATATCTACAAAACAATTGCAATTAAAATCAAGATTATAGTGTTAGAAATCAATCCCACAATTTAAGGAAAAGATGTCTATTTGTCAAACGGTCGAAATTTGTCATTAAAACATAGACGACCGGTCGCACGTAAATAGACGTTTTGAAGAACACATAGAAAAATAACACAGGCGACCGGGGGGACTTGACCGGTCGGTCGACCTTGACCCCGACCGGTCCCCTCAATGATTTTTAAAGGAGCAATGTTCTGCTTTTGATATTTTGCTCCCTGGCACGGCCGACACGGTGTGTGGCCGACGCCACCGGTCTTAGGTCGGCCGACCTGGTCACTTTCTCCTCCGTCTCATTTTTGTTTCAAAATTCATCTTGTGTACGGGTTGCCCTCAAGACAGTAAATATTGTCCAATTTTTGTTTAAAATAAAACTCAAGAAATACTCCGAAAATTTAGTAAAAACATTTTAAACCAATCGGGAGTATTTACACAACATTTAGGAACCTTGTTTTGAAGTAAAAACTTATAAACATAAAATCATTAAAAGTGTTGTCCAATTTTATCTAAAATAAAACTTGAAGAAATACTCCAGGAAAATATTAAAACCATTTTAAATCATTTAGGAGTATTTGGACAACAATTAAAAACATTGTTTTGGTGTAAAAATAAAATCATCAAAATTAAGATAAAAACATGTATCAAACAGGAGGAGGAAATGTGATGATTATCTAAATTTCATTTTTACACGATTTCTCATTACTTATCCTTATATCCATTTGCTTTTCTCCAGGAGGAGAAAGCACAAGTAATCGGAACGTTTGCTTGGCGATGATTGTGCGATCGTTGCTTGCTTTTTGGATGCCCAAGAAAATATTCCGAACCCAATGTGAATGCATAGCATGATGTGCTTTTCATGTCGCCGATTGATCCCGCCTTCATTATCTGTATAGCCTATTAGTTTTGAGTTTGTCACAAATTCATACCAAATACCATAGTTCTTTGTTCCTTTGCAGATATCGGAGTACTCGCTTGTCGCTCCGTAATGAATTTGACTTGGATTCTCGCATGAATCTTGATAGGAAGCTAGTTGCGTACATAATGTCGGTCGAGTTGCGGTTAGATAGAGTAAGCTTCTAATTAGACTTGAAATTGTGACTTGTCCTGTCTTCGGTGAGCCATCTTCCTTTTTGAGTGCCTTGTTGTTATCAAGTGGAGTTGCTCTGATCTTGCATCCTTCCATCTTGAACCTTTTAAGTAAGCTTTCTCGCTTATTTCTTTTGTGAGATAAAAATACCATCTTTTCTTTGATGTATCTCGATACCAAGGAAATAGTGCATCAAACCCAAGTCCGTCATCTCGAATGTCTTCATCATGTCTTCTTTGAACTCCATAATCATATTTTCATTGTTTCTGTGAAAATGAGATCATCCATGTATAAAGAGACAATGAGTGTATTGTTCGTACCTTGGGTCTTGATATATAGTGTTGGCTCACTCGGCTCATCTTGAATCCAAGCTCGGTGAAGTCGTCATCAATTTCGCTATACCAGGCTCTGGGGCTTGCTTTAATCCATATAGTGCTTTCTATAGTCCGAGAACTTTATCTTCTTTCCTTGTACCACGAACCCTTGAGGTTATTCGACGAGATTTCTTCTTCAAGATAACCATTAAGGAATGCAGACTTTACATCAAGTTGATATATTTTCCATTGTTTCGAGCCGCTAATGCAATAAGTGCTCGTATTGTGTCCGATCAGACTCTTTGGAGTGAAAGTCTCATCGTAGTCGATTCCAAATGTTGTGCATATCCTTTTGCAACAAGTCTTGCTTTGTATTTTTGTATGAACAATGCGGGTTAAGTTTTGTCTTATAGACCCACTTAACTCATATGGCTTCTTTATCTTGCGGAAGATCCGTGAGCTTCGACGTCTCATTTTTCTCGATCATTATTATTTCCTCCTCCAATACTTTTACCCGGACTTCTTGTTTAGGAGCCGCTTCATAGCTATCCGGCTCCATAATCGTCAAATTGCATGTTTGATATATTTCTCTCGAGCGATCTAGTCCTTTTTGGTGTTGAGTCCGGAGATGTGTTAAGATCTCTAGTTCGCTGCTCGTTCTAGCGGATCGTTCTTTGGTTTCTTCTTATTCATGAGTTAGTTTAGGAAGGTTGATACTCCTCTTTTCCACTTGGTTTGTCTCCCAATTGTATGCAACATCTTCATCGAACATTACGTCTCGACCGATGATCAACTTTCTTGTGCTTAAGCTATAGACTCGATAACCTTTGGATTGAGTGCTATAGCCAAAGAATATACCTTTTTGGTCTTCTCATCCAACTTGCTCCTTTTTGTTGTGGAATATGAACATAGCAGATGCATCCAAATACTCATAGATGTTTAGCGATGGTTTTCGTCCGCTCCAAGCTTCGATGGTGTCTTGTCTTGTACTGACTTTGGTAGGACATCTATTTAGTAGATAGATCAAAGATTTCACGACACGCCGGAAGGATTTGGAAAGACCTTTCTCCATTAGCATAGATCTTGCGGTCTCCATTACCGTTCTATTCTTTCTTTCTCGAGACGCCATTTTGTTAAGTGCGTATCCGATCGTGAGTTGTTGCTCCACACCTTCATCTTCACAAAATTTTGTGAATCGAGTAGAAATGTATTCTTTTCCACGGTCACTCCTTATTGTTTTGATTTTGTGACCACTTTGCTTTTCGACATATGCCTTGAATTTCTTGAAAATATCGAATACTTGCGATTTTCTCGTAGAAAACAAACCCATGTCATTCTAGTATAATCATCGATAAAGAGTATGAAATACCTATTTTGTTCATGTGAAGAAGTACGATCGGACCGCAAATGTCCGTGTGTACTAGCTCCAATGACTTTTTGGCTCTCCAAGCTTTTAGGATGAAAAAGATTGTCGGTGTTGTTTCCCGAGCATGCACCGTTCACGAGACTCCATCAAGCTCTTTGATTGTTGGCAAGTCACGCATCATGTTTTTTCGATTTAGGATCTTTAATCCTTGTAAATTGAAATGTCCGAACCTTCTATGCCATAGCCAAGTATCGTTAACTTGGGCCGTCATTAAAAGCATCGTTTACGTATCTCCATTGGATGGAAAAACATATATTTTCCTTCATTTTAACTTCTCGTAATTATGAGGATTTATCCTTTTTATCATAGATTGTGCAAAAATCTCCTCGAAATGCAAAGAGTATCCTTTCTCCATCATTTGTCCCACACTAAGTAGATTTTGATCTATTGTAGGGACTAAGAGAACTTCATTAATATATCTCTTACCCTTTTTCGTGTCTATATCAATAGTGCATTTGCGATTTGCTTCCATATAATCATCATTTCCAATTTTTATCTTTGTACTTATTTTATCAAGTTTCGCGAAAATACTTTCATTTTTAGTCATGTGGTTACTACAACCACTTTGTCCAAATACCAAGTATCTTTATTTTCTTTCGATGCTTTAACCGACATGATTTCTCTACATGTCCAAACTTCTTACAATTTTGACATTGTGGTTTTCCTTTAAACCAACAATCTTTCTCCAAGTGACTTTTCCTTTTGCATATACCACATGGAGGAAACTTGTCATTATTATCTGTTGGCTTGCCTTCATTAGATTTTCTCCCATTTTCTTATTTTTCCGAGATCGCATACTTAATTTTGATTGAAATGCATTATCTATGTCTTTATCGTAACGTCTTTCTAATCTTTTCTCGCGAGCCTCAAGTGATCCCATTAATTTGTAGCGATTAATTTTTCTATATCTTTGGATTCCTCAATAGCCGCAATTATGGGATAATATTTTTTGTGCAAGTAATTTTACTTTCGGAAAATTTTCCCCATAGGCTCGTAATTGGTTTACTACTTCACTTACTCGGAAGAAGAGTCATTAGCATCTCGAGAATCTAACATTTTTAAATTCTCAAACTTCCTTCTCAAAGTTTGAAGTCTAGTAGGACGTACCTTTTCATTGCGCTTGAAACTCCTCCTCTTTGTCACGCCCCAAACGTGACGCGACAACGATCAATCACTTAAACAGAAAATAAATCAACAGTCTAAAACCCATGATACAAAACTTCAAGTGAAAAGAGTCTAATGCGGCGGAATTAAAATAACCACAAGTACAAAATTACATCTTAAGGTCCGACGGTATCCGAATACAACCCAATAGATTATCCGAATTTAACTTACAGTCCAAACATAAATAAAATAAAAATAATTAAATTCAGGGGGTCCAGGTCTGTTTCATTAAAATAAAAATAATTCGAGTTAGGTCCTTGTAAAAACAAAATTTACAATTAGCCCCATTTCGTAAAAAAACCAATACTTTTGGGGTTAAAAATTAAATAAATAAATATCCCGACCTTGAAAAATTATGAGGTCAGTTCCTAAGTTCTCTAAATTGTTCAGAGATTCAGGTTTTAAAAGTTTTAAGGTCAAGTTTTTATAAAATTTACACATTGGCCCCAAATTTGTTAAAATTGTCATTTCGGGCCCTAAGTTTAAAATAATTGGAGCTCACAAACCGGAAGGGCTTTTAATGTGATTCCAATTGGAAAATGTCACTAAGGTCAGTGGGATATTGGGACAAAATCAGTTTTTAAAATAAATAAGTATAGGTCCTTTAACCTTTGAAAATCACATTTTTGCCCCATTTTGAAGTAATTGCCTTTAAGGCTTTTAGGGTCCAATTGTTATGAAATTTGAACCTTGGGTCCAAAATATAATTATGTTATAGTTAAATTAGTATTTCCAGGTGCATGGACTGCATAAGTCCTGGAAATTTTATTTTGGTCCTCAATTTTAATCTTTTAGGATTTGGTCCTCAATTTTTATAAAATTACTTTCCAAGCTCTAACACTTGGATTTTTGGAATACACTTAAAATATGTTATTTACAGTCCCTTAAGAGTTAAAATTTCAAATTTTAAAAATAGAGTCTGGTACAGTTTCGAAAATTGCAATATAGCCCTTAAACTTCTAAAATTTTACAATCTAATCCTTGGGCTTTTAAGGGATGATTTTATTTATCTAAAAACCCTTAAAACTTTATTAAAATGTCTAAACATCATTTTTGAACCTGAATACAACCCAAAAATCGAAATTTATAGAGGGGTCCCTTATGTTTTATTTTCTTGCAATTAAGTCCACCAACTTTCCATTTTTGCATTTTAATTCAAAAATTGAAATTTAATCAATTATGTTCGACTTGTCCAGGTTATAAGTCATACAAAACATGGATTTCAAGAGTCATACATATACAAGTCCATTCAAACAAGCATTCACCAAATATCACAATAAAGTGTACATGTATGCACCTATTTTTCAACAAATAGCATTTTGAGCCATACTTGAGAAATTTTCAACTTGATACAAGAAATTAACATGCAATACATAACATATATATCTCAAGTGCTCAACATCAAAATACTATAGACATTTTAAGTAAAAACACCTAGAAGTTGGAAAGATTTTTCCACCCACCTCGTAATAGTTTCTCGGGTTGATCTAAAATGTAGTCTCAAAAATTGAAATTTTCCTTCAAGCCTCTAACCTCAACTTGAGATGATGTAGGTCAGCCCCTAAACTCCAAAAATTCATATTCTTGAGTCAAAATTTAATTCTTTATGTTATCAAGAGGAAAATACTAAAACCAGAATTTTCTCACCTTAATAATGTGTAGTCTTGAATTTCCTCTTCAAGCTTGTAGTCAAATCTAAGTCTCTAATTCTTCAAGAAATTTCTCTAGGAGTACCTCAACAAGAAGGATTCAACATGATTAGATGGTGAAGGTATAAGGTTGAGGATTGGAGAAGAAAATAGAGTTGGGAGAAATGAAGATTTTATTACCTTATGCTTGTTAATTTGATTATTTAGAGAGGAGAATGGGAGCAAGTCTTGTGTTTTTATGATAATTATGAAATGAAGAGTATTGGTTGATAAAGAAAAAAATAACAAAAGTGATTGATTCCCTAAGACAAGGAGCCAAAAGTTGGAGGGAATAATAATAATGGTGTTGTTATTTTTATTTATTAGAATTTGGTGGAAAGAAAGTTTTGTCCCTCCTTTAAGCATGTGACCAAAAGTTGAGGAAAAAATAATATATATATGTAAATATATATATATATATACATATATAATTGTAGGTCTTGAAAAGAATATGAAACAAACTTCCCATTTATAATGGTAATTTTCGAATTTTAAAAAAAAATATAATATTTTATTTACAATTGAAAGAAATTATAAAGTATAAATATCTATAATTAAATATTTAGAAATTTAAAAATTAATCCCCATTTATAAGGGATAATTTTTGAAATATTGTTTTTTTAAAATAATTTTTTATACAAAATTGAAAGAAAATAAAATGTATAAATATCTATAATTAAATATTTAGAAATTTAAAAATTAAAGATGTGAAATAAGAAATACATATTTTAAAAAATATTAATTGGAAGTTGTTGGGGAAATGAATTATAGAATATAGTAAAATATTTGGATAGAGATTGGAATATACTCCTAATTTATCGAGGTTCAATATTTCTAAAGTCATAGTCATTCGATCAAGTATTAATACTAGAGGAGAATATAAAATTGTTAAGCCCAAAAATGTGAATTGCGTAATTGACGTTGGAAGAAATAAATAAAAGTAGAGTCGCGTTTCAAGTAATAATAGGTTTGTGATACATAGCCGAATAAATAATCACTACATAACACCGTATCTCACGTTGTTAAAATTTGGGGCCTCACATTCACCCCTCCATAAAAGAATTTGGTCCCAAATTCTCTTTAGAACAACTCGGATATTGATTCCTCATGTCTTCTTCCATCTCCCATATTGCGTCTTCGTCTCGGTTGTGATTTCGCCATACAACGTTAACCATCGAATCTCTCTATTACGAATCGACGATCTATTTGGTCAATGATCCAGATTGGTTCTCGATGTAGGATAAATCTTCCATCGAGGAGGAGGAGTATCTTGAGTGATGATATGCTCAGGATCGGTTGATATTTCTTTAACCTCGATACGTGGAATACATCGTGCATTCCCGCATCTTGTCTTGGGTAACTCGAGTTGGTAGGCTAACTTCCCGATCCTCTCGCAAAATCTTGTAAGGTCCAACATATCTCGGGCTCAACTTGCCTCCTTTACACTTTCGCCCGTACAAGGCTTTGTAGGGTGCCATCCCAATTATGGTCGATAGTTGTTATTATAGGCGAACTCGGCCAATGGTAAGTGCGAATCCCAACTTCCTTGAAATCCAACGTGCGGGCTCGCAAAGATATCTTCCAGGGTTTGAATTGTTCACTCGATGGTCATCCGTTTGTGGATGTCTTTTTGGTGCTAAAACTTAGCGAGGTACCCAATTCCTCGTGCAAGCAGCAAGCACTTCCGAATCGGAGACAAACCTCGGGTCTCTGTCGACACAATGTCGATGGCACTCCATGCAATCGTATGATCTCTCGGATATAAATTTGTGCAAGTTTTCGCAAAGTCGTCGGTTTTCTTCATGGGTAAGAAGTATGCGATTTCGTGAGTCGGTCTCACGACTACCCATATAGCATCCTGGCCTCCTCTAGTCCTTGGTAGATCCGTCACGAAGTCCATTGTTATGTGTTCCCATTTCCACTGGGAATTCTCAATGGTTGTAATAAACCAGGATGATCGTTGGTGTTCTGTTTTTACTCGTTGACAAGTCAAACATCTCGCAACGAACTCCGCTTACCTGGTTCTTCATGTTTACCCACCAATAATTCCATTTTCAAGTCCTTATACATCTTGTTTCCTCCGGGATGTGTAGTGTATTTCGACGGTGTGCCTCTGCGAGGATTCTATTTCTAATCTGCTCGTCCTCGGTACACAAACTCGATTTTTGGAATCTAATAATTCCATCTTCAGGTACCGAGAATTTGAACTCTCTCCCTTAAGTATCTTCTCTTTAAGTTTTTGAAGATGCACATCATTCCTGTGCTTTCTTGATCTCGTTCAGCAGATTGGGTTTAACCAAAATGTTAGCACATGAAATATGAGTATTGGTTCTCGTCGGATTCCAAGTGCTCAACTCTTCTAATGATTTCCACTCTCGAATCATTTCCGGCTAAACTCGCCTTTCTCGCTCAAGGCATCGGCTACTACATTAGCTTTCAGGGATGGTATTGAATATCAAATTGATAGTCCTCAATTAACTCCATCCATCTCCGTTGCCTCGATTGAGGTCTTTTTGAGAGAATAGATACTTCAAGCTCTTGAGATATGTGAAAATTGTGAAGGTTGCTCCGTAGAGATAGTGCCTCCATTTCTTTAACACGAATCTGTCATTTTGCCAATTCCAAGTCATGCGTTGGGTAATTGGCCTCATACAACTTGAACTTTCGTTATGCATAAGCGATGACCTTTCCTTCCCCGCATGAGCACCGCTGCCTAGTCCTTCCTTTGATGCATCATTTGTAGACGCACGAAGTTTTTCTGTTTTCTTTGGAAGGGCTAAGATCGGAGTCGTAGTAAGTCGTTTCTTGACTCTTGGAAACTAGCCTCACACTTGTCATTCCACTCAAACTTGACTTGCTTCTCGGTTAGTCGAGTGAGTGGTCCCGCTATCTTGGAGAAATCCTGGATAAATCTTCGATAATATCTAGCTAGTTCTAAGAAACTTCGATCTCCGTTATAGACTCGGGTTATTTCCATTCAACCACCTTATCTGTACCTTGAAGGGTCTACGGCGATCCCGGTGCGGATACTATGTGTCCCAAGAATGCGACTTCACTAAGCCAAAATTCACACTTGCTTTGAATTTGGCATACAAACTTGTGCTCGTAGTGTCTCCAAAATAATTTCCGGATGATGTTCATGCTCTTCTCTAGACTTAGAGTATACGAATATGTCATCAATGAATATCACTACAAATTTATCCAAATAAGTTTGAAAGACTCGATGCATCGGATCCATAAACGCCGCCGGGCACGTTCGTCGGACCGAAAGGCATCACTACAAACTCGTAATGTCCCTATCTTGTTTGAAATGCCGTTTTGGAAACATCTTCTTCATGGATATTCAGTTGATAATATCCTTGTTGTAAATCAAACTTCGAGTACACCGTCGCTCCTTGAATTTGATCAAATAGTTCGTCTATCCCTAGGAGGATATTAAGTGGTAACATCTAGTCGAGATCGTATAATAGTCACATCTTTAATGTATCTTATACGTGATACCTAAACCACAAGTCAAATTCCCTTACTTAAGCTTGTGCAAGTACTTGAGAATGAATAACACAAGGGTATTATCATTGATCAATATACTTAGTGATTCCCCTACTATCATTTTCCCCAAAGTAATATCATTATTAGGTGTCTAGATCCCATAATATATCACATCCAAATCATATACTTATCAAGAGATATCCTCATATTCTTGAGTCTCACCATATCGAGGCATTATAATCTCTAAATCATGGATTTTCTAAATCACCTAACGTCCAAATAGAGGAATATTCGGATATCTTAATACTATAACAACCCAAAAGAGTTCAAATATTCATCCAAGATTCAACTTAGGTCATCTAGTAGCGGTACCCAATCCAAGGTCGAGGAGGAACCTATCTCAGTCAGCTCGGTGTAAGTTTCCATCTTACTAGCCGAGCTCGATACCATAATCATCACGCCCCAAACGTGACGCGACAACGATCAATCACTTAAACAGAAAATAAATCAACGATCTAAACCCATGATACGAAACTTCAAGTGAAAAGAGTCTAATGCGGCGGAATTAAAATAACCACAAGTACAAAATTACATCTTAAGGTCCGACGGTATCCAAATAAAACCCAATAGATTATCCGAATTTAACTTACAGTACAAACAAAAATAAAATGAAGAAGTCCAATCAACCATAAAAGTAAAAGGAATGTCTCTCCACATCAATGTTAGGGATTCAATTTGTGGTACGTTCGACGTCTTCAACGTACTCTTCATTTAAAGGTTAGAAAATAGGAGAGGAGTGAGACAGAAATCTCAATGGATGGGGTAATCGTGTGCAAGTGTGGCGATATATATAGTTAACGCGAGAAAACAGCTTGTATGAAAACGCGTGAGATATGATGCATGATTTCACACATAGCCCATAAAGCATCATGATAAATATATATTAAATAATATATTTATACGAGTTTAAGAAATAGTTCGTGGTCACACAGCACGATGATTCAAGCAAGACAAGGAGGATTGCGTCGATGTGTAGCGCCAATCCCATGCAAGACAATTAGTGGTTGCGTATTGATATGTAGCGCCAACCCACGCATTACAAGTAGCGGATTTGCGCATCGATGTGTAGCGCCAACCAAACGCCCGATTAACTCATAGGAATCGTGTGGATCGATAACGATTCCTTCATTTTTTCCTTGTAACTCCCGTTCATGATGGTCCAAGACCTGTCACCTTATCGCTCCATAGGCAAAAACAAAATCCACGTTGGAGCTAGCAAGGCTCGGATTCGTCATAATCATGATTATACCTCAAGTACTACGACCCGCTTCCTCGACAAACTCCATCCCTCGATTGCGGGATTAGGGACGATGGGGGGAGAGTGGAATAGCGGCCGAGCTGCCGGTTCCATCCCCGACGTATCCATTCCGACTACGAGCTCGACACACCACGTTGACTCGGATAGGAAAGTAAGTACGTTCGGGTAGTCAACC
>JABTTQ020002281.1:0-170932 GCA_016081115.2 Rehmannia glutinosa
AATTTTGCAATTTTCCCCTTTGCACCATCAATTTAATATTAATTTATTACAATTTAAAATCTAAAACAAAAATTGCTATGTTAAATTTGTAGGGCTTTTTGATAATATATTGTACTTTTGCAAACAAGTTGACAAAATATGGTAGTTTTGGAGGCTTTGTAATTTTAAGTGTATACACCATATACACCATGCGCCATACAATTAGAAAAGGCTCATTTAGTAGATGTGCCTTTAGAAAAGACACATATACACCATGCGCTTCATACAATTTTTTTTTAATTAGTTAAAATGAAGCGCATGAATAGGTTGGAAAGGCTCAAACCTTTCATGCGCTTCATGTGATTTGTTATTTTTTTGATTTTATGCCAAATGAAGCACAACCTAGGGTTTTTGACAAAATATTGTCAATCAGAAAAGCAGATTGACAAAATGTAGTAAAAATTTTTCTTCTTGTCTATTTAAGCATAGGCGCATGAGCTTGTTGTGCCTTTACAAAGGCACATAAGCCTTCATCACGCTTTATGCCTTTTTTTATTTTCCGTTTTACAAATGATGCGCATGAGGAAGTTGTGCTTTTAGAAAAGGCACAACAAACCCATGCGCTTTACATCCTTTTTTTATTTACGCAAAAATGAAGCGCAACTTGAGAGGTTGTGCTTCATTTGTGTTTTCCATTTTTTTCGAATTTTCCGATTAAACCTCTTCATATCTAAAAAAAAAATGATATATAATAGCAATTTAAATGATATTATGATGTTTTTAAAGCTGTATTAATTTAAAAACAAAATAAACTACATTAACATCATAATTCTAAATTAGATGTCCTCAGTGTCAGCATCGGGTGGATATCTCACACGTGTGCTCCTCATAGGTCATGATCACGATAATCATCATCATCATCGTCTGATCTGCCGAGATGGTGAAGCGAATCTCCATCTATGTGACCCGATCTGTCCACTCGGAAATAGAACATGTGACGCCCGAAAATGTGGGACGCATGAAGTCGGATGAATGCTGGTGCGGTGGAGTGCAGTGCCTATGCGTGTCGAGCAATGAATGAAGTGAAGCGAGGAGTGATAAAGCGTCATAACTGCGGCGAGGTTGAGGGCACATATACGCTCTGTAGTGTGTTCCATACCCGAGATGTATGATACGCCGATGTGGAAGGCCCTCCCGAATATCTTTGGAGGAGACAAAAATGTATGATACATGAAGGTGGGACAGACTGCCTGCCGAATGTGTGGGGGGATTTGTGGTATATGTTCTCCTCGTCACTCGTCTCCCGGCTCTCGGTAGCTCTAGTAGGCTCTTGTGTAGGCTCTCTGTGGATGGATCGGTGGCTTCTCTGGCAATCAAAAAAGAGCGTCTTATGTTGGTCATCCCATCATGAAACTCGTGTCGTAGGTGATCCACCGTGAGGTCATCGGCACTAACATCTCGAACACGATCGATAATCGATCGAGCAAGCACTATAAAAATACATGTTTGGCGATTATTTACACTATGCTGATAAATATGTAAGAGTGAATAATACTAAAATCACAAACATCTTACCATAGCATCACGAGTTCTTGTGTCTTTGGTGGTATCCATCAATCGTATGCGGGTTTGGCGGCGATATAAGTCGTCGGGTAATGTTATTATACCATACATGGTATCCATGCTCTCTGTTGGGGCCATCACCAATAAGTTACTGTTATGACGATAGAGGTGGCGACCATGGCCCGATCACGCACTTAAGTAGCATGAAAAGTAGGCGATAAAACCACTAATCGGCCCTGACGAGTAATAGAATGTAGTGATGCATGTGTCTGCGATACAACATCGGGAATATGTTGCCGCATGCCGGAATTGTCTCATCACTCGCTCGGGTGGTGAATCTCACAATAGCGTAGTTAATGAGAGGGACGGGATCTCAAAGATGAGTGATGCATCGTGGTCAAGTCGCTAATAATTGGTGAAGCCATGTCATATGGATCCCAACACCACTAAAAATACAAACATTGAGAAATAATTTAGAATATGTATGTCTTTGAAATGTAGAAAAAATAACAATGCTTACATGTCTCTCTCGACGGTCGGTCAAGCATATCCCTAATGATCTTGTGAGTGGTGATTTGTGTGTGTATATCTGCAATATTGCATCCACCTCGCACCATACGAGGTAGGGGCAACTCGTCTTCATCTTCCTCGTTTACATATAATGCTGTAGGAACCCTGGGCGTGCTCGGCGAGGTACAATCAATGTGATTCGCGACCAAGCCCAAATCAGTATTACGTATGTATATGTTTAGTATGTATTTGTAGAAACCCATGAAAAGACTATAATGTATAAATAAATAAATATACCTTAATGATTGTCGCTCCGCCCATCACTTGTTTCTTTGCCTCGGGCACATGATGCACAACTCCGATACAAAATGATAACAGTTGTTTGCCCTTAATTGTATGCTCAGTGACCCTAACATCCTGTAATAACTGCAGGTATAACAACGACACACCATTACCAGATGAATCTGGCATCATCAAGCTACTCAACAATATGAGAGCACAACCCCTGGCGTACTGGTCTACTGCAACCTGAGGGGACCAATCAGTAATCTGAATATCTGCAAAGTGCTCCCTTAAAGCCGAAGAAAGAATGCGTGATCGTCCTCGCATCTGCCCGGATGTAGGAATAAAACCTAAGTACTCCCCACAATATTCCATCCACTCAAGCTTAGTCCTCCCAAGGTCCCTCGCACCCTTAATGACCGAGTTCATACATTCAGAAATATTAGTAGTCAGAATCCCACAACGTCTCCGTCGTCATGTGACAATGTCTATTTGGTCCTGGTCTGCGGCATCCAGTAGGAATGTGCATCTTCATTATACTTTTTAATTTCTCAATTATTTTTTCAAATGTTCTGATTCTCACCTCTGCCCTTTGCTTGCCAACATAAATCAAGTTTTACATTCTTAAACCGACTACGAAAGTTGGATACAACATGCCTCCAGACAAAAACGATGATGTCTATTTGGGGTTGAAACTCGGCCATGCGTTCAACGGATCTTATAATTCCTGGATGACGATCGGCAATAAGACACACATCTTCTCTCCTCGGATGACATGAGTCGACAACATTTGTAGGAACCAATTCCAAGAATTAAAAGTCTCTCATCCATTAGGGTCCTTGTGTAGCCACTCAACAACGATGCCACGATTATCTTACGCAAGGCCTCCGTATATTTAGGTAAAAACAACAAGAAGTTTCCCAAGTCCCATAAACATACTCACGGGCATGTTTTGGCGCATGTCATGCCTTGTCATATGAAATATCATAACCATATTTGTCCTTAACATTTTGTTGCACATACTTAATATCGTAGGACGGATCACATTGTACTATACCAATTAGATCACCAGCAATAAAAATTTTATCCAGATTGCCATGATCTTTAGATACAACATTCATCAAGCAAGAATGAGAACCCCCATATTTGGTGATTTGCCACATAGATAATTTTTTGCTAAAACAAGCTCTCAACCACCAATTGCACTGCTGAGAAGATAAACTGGACAATACAGACGACTCAGGATTGTGTTTGCATACAACTTTCCAAAGAGTTGGTGTGCTTTCAATAACTTTGAATTCCCGTTTAACCCATCGCACAGAATAATCTTTGATTGCACTTTGCAAATGTTTTGTCTTTAAACATCATGCTTTTTTAGGACACCATTCTCAAAGTCATAAAGCGGGTAGAATTGGATGCCCCAATAAGTCAAATGGAGATTATGTGGCTTGAGTCAAAGAATGGAATTCGAACTCGTGCCATAATTACCCGTCATGTCGTGATTGACCATCGATGGTAAGGAGTGTTTTGTGCGTTCTAACGATTATCATTACCACCCCTAAATCAATATTACCATCATCGGTATCGAATTATTGTCATGTTCAATTTCATCCGGTTCGAGAAAAAAGAGGTTCATCCAGACCTTAAATTATCTAAAATATTTGTATTCTCAAGTAAAACACTCGATGTACATTACCATGACTAGAGCCAACAATGTTTGTGCAAAACTCTTGTATACTTAAAGTTGATAAACCTTCGTGATTCTAGGCGGTCATCGAGTCACACATCCATTTTTAATATAATCCGCATATTGATCATATATGGAAGTGTCCCTTTGAATTATTGAGATCTATATTAGACATTATTGATTTTGATTCTACAAATAGATCAACATCGCGATTCCCTACGGATCTAGGAAGCACCACAAATTTTGATCATTGGTTATAGAAACAATCCCACACATATGGTTATTGCAATATTTTCTTTGAAACTCTCAAAATGTATTGATTTTAAAGACAATGTCGGTCATTGCAAATAATGTATTATCGGAATCGATAGATTCGTCCTCTGTGCAATATTCTCCTACAACCAATTGTATTACGATCGTATCTCGCTTCATTACCATTTTGCACAATTTGTCCTCAAAGTACACAACTATATTTATCATGTTTGAATTTGACATTACCTATAAATATAAATATATAGTTAAAGAATAATTTTGAATCGTATTACAACATACACATTATCATAAGACATATATTATCATTATTGCTTAAACAAAAAAGTGAGTTCTAACTGAAAATCACGCGGAAAAATTGGCGCGGGTGCTTCTTAGGAAAAATGTCGCGAAAACTATCATGTATGCCTCACCGAAAGCGTGTTAGTGTACCATTTGAAAACTATCGTTCGTTCCTCGTAGAAAGGCGATGTCGCACCTCAGGGAAGAATGTTGTTCGTGCAAACACACTACCTCGTAGGTAATTCACACCTCCATCATCCACAATCGCTCCAATACCATAGGATACTTCTCACTGAGGTTGCATGTATTTTACATTATGTTTTCTCACAATTGGCATTTGAATGCATGGTTTAAATAGAGCGGAGAGGAGTGAATTATTGAAGGGAATCTCCGCAATCAAAGCGCATCTGCACGATGCGCCTACTTTTTCGACTTTTCGGTGTCGGCGCTTTTGTCGTGCACTTCTTATTTTTCTTGGATTTTAGTCTTTGGGCGCATGAGCGTGATGCGCTTCATCCCATTTTTAAAAAAATTAGAAATTAAAGGCAATAACACCGTTGCGCTTCATTTGTTGTCGCGAAAAAAATAAAAAACATGAAAGGCGCATACCTTATATGTTTTTTATCTTAAAGGCACACATGCCTAAATGCGCTTACACTTAAAACAACGAATGATTTCAAATCCACCATATATTGTCAATTTTTTCAAATTGACAATAATCTGTCAAAAAGCCCCACAACCTACGTATGTGATTTAATGTTTTTCATTTTTTTAAGTTTTCCGATTTTCTATTCATATCCGAAAAAAATAAAACGACATGTACTAGCAATTTAAACTTAATTATAATTTCATTAATCTCGATTAATTTAAAATGTACTAGTTTAATTAACAGCATAATCCTAAATCGATGTCCTCACGGTGCCACATCACGGGTGAATATCTCACTTTCGTGTGCTCCTCCTCCGATCATGATCACGATAATCATCATCATCGATTTTCTTCTGAGATGGTGAAGTCGACTCTCCATCTCTGTTACCCCGGTCATGTCCACTCGGAAATGGAGCAGGTGACGTGCGAAAATGCGGACGCATGAAGTCGATGGATATTGATGTCTACAGGGGTAGTGCAGTGTTCGCCTATATTTTTAGCTTCACCGCAAAGTGTACGGTGTAGTTTATAGAATAGGGTAAGCAAGGTCGTATCCACGAGAGACTAATAAATTAATGTGCTAAGTATTGAACTAAGATAGTCTTATTTTTATTTAGGCGATCGAAATTTGATGATTGTTGTATTGAGATTAAGACAATTTAAATCACTAAAACACAAGATTGAGATAATACAAATGACGAAGTATCAAGATAATGGAATGGATTTCGAGTTAAGGTTTCGATTAATAATCCTCTTGTTGTCGATTAAATCAAAGCGAGGTTATTATCAATATTCTATAAGACGATCACAAAACTATTTTATCCTCTCTCTCGAGATGCATATAAAATGTAGATTGAAATACTTATCTTAGCATCTCTACTCAACATGAAGCATTCAACTCCCCAACGAGTTTAAAAGATCAAATATCCTCACAAATATTTACAAACCTCTCGATTCATGCAAATATTTGTGTCGAGTATTCAAGATCTAATATTGAAACTCATCTCTCGAATTATGAATCAATATATCAAACAAGTTAAATCATTGATCAAGTGATAAAACAAGAATAAGCTCAAAATACTCAAATAGGCTTTAAGATAATAACTTCAACTAAGATTAAAACATCCAACAAGAGTTCATTAATCTACTTCCAAAACCCGGAAATCTCAAGAGTTTAGCTACACATGATTTCTAAACAACTCATAAACAAATTGTTCAAAGCCATTACAACTAAAATGAAAGATTGAAACTAAAAAAAGCGAAAAACTTAGGAAAGTCGACAATCTCTCGATATATCTCCGTTCCTTAAGCTCCGATGCAACCCGATTGTCTCCTTGATGTCTTCTTCCAAGAATAGACCCTTGTCTTGTGTTGTAGATCCCAAAATATGTCTCCTTCCTTGTGTGCGCCCCCAAAAAGCCTTTTTATACTCCCATCATGTTTAGGGCTTAATGCGCCCAGATTATGGGATTCAGTAGACGCACGGGTGGTGCGCCACGCCGGGTTACCGTGCGCCACCTCTTTGGAATACCCCAACTCTCAGTAGGGCGCACGGGTGGTGCGTCGAGCACGGCCTACCCGTGCGCCACTCCGGTGAGATATCGACTCTGTAGGGCGCACGGGTGGTGCCCATGCATGGGCTACCCGTGCGCCATCTTTGCGAGCTTCAATCAACCTTATACGGGGTGCGGGTGGTGTCTTGAGGCACGCCCAACCCGTGTGCCCCTGTTTCCGTGAACGCTCAACTTTCGCTCTTTTAGGCTTCACTCGTATATCCACTCAATTCTCCGTGTTTCCACTTTGCTTCCTCGTATTCTTATTCAATTAGCTTCAAATATCATGAAATTCCTACAAAATAAGCAAAGTGTAATATCTTTTCCACAAGGAGTGAATATGTAACATTTAACGCAGTATATGCATGTTTACTTATCATTATAGCTCGAAATACACATCGAACACATGCAAAATTCACACTTATCAACGAGGTGCCTACACCCGTGTCGGCAATGATGTAAAAAAAGTGAATTGTGGAGTGATAAAATTGTCATAACTGCGCGGGCTCGGCACATATATGCTGCGATGTGGTCCATACCCGAGATGTATGATACGCAGATGTGGACGGCCCGGTGGATATCTTTGGAGAGACAAAAATGTATAATATGTCATAGTGGACGAACCTACCGAATATGTGGATGGATCCCCAATGGTATAGGTCCTCCTGTGCTCGTCTCTCCCGGCTCGGTAGCTCAGTAGGCTCCTACGTAGGCTCCTCTGTGGATGGATCGGTGGCATTTTTGCTCTACGAGGCAATCGAAGACATCTCATGTTGGCCATCCCATCACGAATCTCATGTCGTAGGTGATCCACCGGCGAGGGTCATCGACACTAACATCTCGAACACCGATCATTAATCGATCGAGCAAGGTACACTATAAAAATACATGTTTGACCATATCATTACAATATGCAATAAGTATTTAAGAGTGAATAATACTAAAATCACAAATATCTTACCATAGCATCACGAGATGCTGTGTCTGCTGGCTGGTATCCATCTGTCGTATGCAAGTTTGGCGGCGATATAAGTCGTCGGGTAATGTTATTATACCATACATGATAACCATGCTCTCTATTTGGGGCCATCACCCAATAAGTTCGGTTTGTGACGATAGAGGTCGCGACCATGGCCCAATCTTTGCACCCAATTAGCATGAAAAATAGGCCAATCAAACCCAAAGCGTAGGAAAAATTCGCAATCAGGAAAATTTCTTTGAAATCGCTCTAAGTTTCTTTGGAGAGTTTCGTATGCATAATGCATGCATACTCACAACCTGGTTTTAAAGAGGAGAGGAAGAGGTTGTTGGGGTTCAATAATTGTTCAATTATTTGGTCAAAGCTTGGTATGGTGTGCGCTGACTTTTGCGAGGCTTTTCGGGCCTTAGTGAACACGATTTTGCGCTTCATTTCGTTTTTAAAAAAAAATTACTTTAGCGCATACGATTGATGCGCTTTATCGTCGATGGGGCAGAGATGGCGATGGCGCACAAATCTAATGCGCTACACTTATTTTACAAGGTGTTAAAATTTCACCATATTTTGTCAACTAAATTTTAAAACTACAATATATTGTCAAAAAATAACCCGATTTTGTATGGTAGCTTTTGTACATAGGTATGTATTTTTTTGTATATAGGTACATAATTAAATTTATAAATTATTACATAATATTTTAAATTGTTTAACGGATAATTGACCAACCCCGATTATACCGAGCATTCGACCGAAAATATCCGTTGACTTTTGACTTTCTCCGAACCGTACCATCCGAAAATATTTATGTTACGGTCCTGGAGATTTTTCAAATACCCGTCACCGAGAACCGTCTTGAACCACTCCGAACCGAGAACCCGGAAGCTAGAACCGATTTTAAAGATTTTATATAAATACATATACATTATTTCTAGGTTGTTTTTATTTTGATATTGAATTATCTACAAACTATTTGAAATTAAATTGAATATAAAACATATTTACGATATTATGAATTTTAAAAAAACTTTGATATTAATAATAGACTAAATTACTTGAAATTGAAATTAACTAAATGATTAATAAATTGCACTTAAAAGAGAAACAAGTAATAGTATCATATTACAACAATATAAAAAAATCATATTTTAATATTTTTACCACATCATATAAATTATAAATATAATTTTATTGATTATGTTAAGTTGTTAAGTATGAGACATTGAGATTATAAATTTATACAAGTTTTTATTTCATTTTAATTTATAAAAATTATTAGTTAATTATATTTTCTCTATGTCAATAGAAGGACAATTGCCCAAATAATATACTATTATTGTATTATAGAGGTTATTAAGTTTAGAATTTTGGATTGTGTTACCTATTATAGTTTTAGTTTTTATTTTAAGACTACGCTAAAAAAATACTAGAACTTTAGAAGTATATCTGTTTGGTGATTTTTATATTGATTTTTTTTTTTTTTTTTTTCCAAATTTTATGCTTTATTTATGGGTAATCTCGAATCTCCGTCCCGAACCGGACCGTGCCCCGTCCCATTAGAACCGAATCCCGTCTCGAACCATCCCGAACTTTCGATGCAGTTCGGGGCGATGATTTTTTTATGGTTCGGTTACGGAGATTTATTTTGAGAAATCCGAACTTCGGGACGGTTCGGGAGATTTGTACCGTGCACACCCTACGCCCTGTAGTCATCAATCCTTGTATTACCTATATTAATTATTATTTATAAAATTCTCATTTTATTGTATACTACAATTTTGATTAAATATTGTAAATTTTGTAATTATGTAAATTACTTATTGTAATCATGTTTTGAAAACCCACCAAACAGCCAACGACCTTCCCAAACCGCACAATTAATTTTACATGGCAAAATTGCAAATTGAAATAAAATTTGAGTCTAATCGCACAAAGCAATTGTTTAAATGGGTAAATGGCCGATATAATTTGAAAAAAAATAACATACACTGTGAATAACAACAATCAGACATCAGTCCAAAACTGTAGATGATGAGCTTCAAGAAGTTCCCAAAATGAGTAACTATCATGGAAAATATACCAAGTTATATACTGTGTTAAATGTTTTATTGCAAAGAAAACCATCTTTTTGTCATCATTCAATTCAAATCTAACTTGATACAGTATGTAAATTTAAGCATCACTTAAAGCTATTAAACAAAAACTGCACCATTTACATATCCAACAAAGCGATTAGAACAAAACCGAGCTAACGTTATTTACAAGTGAAAAATAAACCTTCAAAGAGACTGAAAAACAATAACCTTCTCTAGAAAGAAATTTCAGCAAATCTGTGAAAGGGCATTATAACTCTACAATGCTGTACTTCAGTATACAGAACCTATAATTATATACAAAAAAATAAAAAAAAAATTGGTGCAACAGTGAATTGCTAAACATGTAACGGCAAAATTATATAATTATAATTATGGATACTTAAAAAAACCTCCCTGAGGTTTGGACAAATTACAAAAAAAAAAAAAAAAAAACCAGAGATTTGTGGAAATTACAAAAAAAAAAAAAAAACGAAAAATAGGCATCGAGACAAGCATGCGTAACCTGATCTCGAGTGAGCGAACGTTCATCCCACCTGCTCAACCTCACACTCTTTGGTTTTTCTATTTCCACTCCAAGAACCTCTTTCGACAACGCTTTCAATCCCACATTACGCAGCTCCTCCATGCCCAGCTCGTCCGCTGCCCATGAACGTAAGTCCCTAGTGTTTGCTACCTCCAAATCATAACCACTCCGAAGCTTTTTTACAGCACGCTCTATTCCTACTCCAACAAACGTGTAATCAGAGTTTGCAAGAAACTCTTTAAGTTCATCCGGAATTTCGTTCGCATGAAAGATTTGAAAAATGAGGCAAGATTTTCCGACAGATAGTTGAAGGGTTGCCACAGGGTGATTGATATAAATGGCGATATTTGGACACCATTCAACGTTGAGTCCTATGATGAGACGGTGCAGCTGTTGGGTTCGCTATATCGCGGGGCTAAACGCTTGCGGAAATTTAAAATTTAAATCATGCATACAATTATACATAAAATAAAGCTCCCGATTTCGTAGCGATTTAACGATCGTGCGTTTATACAAGTGGTAAAATAAGATTTAGGATCTTACCTAAAATTGCTTCCTTTTGAAGATGATGTAGAAGGAATCCAAATTCCTCACGGTGAGGGTAAATCTCGCAAACTCGCCAATAGAGATTCAAGTGTCTCTCTGGTGAGTCCACCTCTTGGTTGTGACACCGCAATAAATTCTTCGCTAGTAGAGTTTATTGCGTTTCAAATTGAAATACGGAATAGAATTTTATCCCCACAATCAACTATTGTTAAAATTTTGTAGATGAATAATTATTGGTTAATTATTCTCTACTAAATTTTCTTTTGAAGAACAATATTGTACATGAAGAGAGAATGAGCTTGAAGAAGATGAAAACTTGTTAACACTTTACCTCTCAAACCTCAACACACTCTATTTTTCATTGTCGTCCACTCTTTAAAACTTGTTTTTAATCTCAAAGAATAACTTTTGAATGGCCCAATGTAATTTTATTATAAAAAAATACTAGTGTGCAATTGATACCCATTAAGCCAACTTTATTGATAAGAAATAATTTGATTGAGTGGCTCAATGAATATTGAAAGAAAAACGCCACATACACATGCAGCATGTGATTTCAAAATTTAATTTTAATTTTTTTAATTCTCTCTTCATCATATATTTGTGTTTATATATATATATATATATCCCAATATATATATATATATTAAAATAAATCTCATTTATTTATTTTCTTCAATTATCTAGTGGGCTTCTACAACTAGGCCTATTAGATTATGGTATGGGATTGGACTTTAAAGTCCAATTAATTAATTTTAATAATTAATTAATTTAATTCTCAATTACTCAATTCAAATATTGATTAATTCATTCTATTCCAATTATTTAGTTCTCTAATCAAATTAGATTTAATTAGATAATCAAATTATTTAAGTAAATATTTTAATTCCACAATTGAATTAAATTGAAACCCAATTAATTAATCTATATCAATTAATTGCATCCAACCATTGGATTTTTCAATCTCAAAATGTCTACATCCAAAATTATGTGTGACCCTTTTAGGTTCACGACTAACACTAGTAGTAGGCTTACAACTTTTGCAACTTTCGAATAATAATAACTTATTCTATTTATTAATCCAATTTATAAATATACTTGAAGTTAACTCTTTAATTTCAAGAACCTACAAATCATGGTAACATCTAGCAAGTAGCATGATTATCTAGTATTAGGTGAAATAGCGAGTAAACCTATTTCAATTGCAATTGCATATATATGCGATCCTTTCGACAACTAATTTCCGATTAAATCTTGGGCATATATTTATAAGTCGAACCCGATTGATTTAATAATTGTGATTCCATTTCAAGTACTTGTGATTCTCTTATGAATCAAATTCATCGTGCCTTGGCAAGGTCTTTGAACCACAAACTATGAAAACACGGGAAATTCCCTTATTAAATGACAAGTGTCGAATTCTATGTTGGCCACACACAAACCTCCATGTATATCACTACAATACCCAAATACCTCTTTGTGATTGTCAAGCAATCAAAAGGTAAATCAAAGTATTGTAGGATATACACAAGGTATAGTTGTGCCTCAAGTACAAGGATTAATCATGTACTATTGCAATATGAAAATTCTTATTCGACAATCAAAGCTTCTATCTAAGAATTTTCATTGGGTCATGTTGATGAACTTGTTCGCTAACAAGCACCCACATATGTGCATTTGTGTCTCAACAACGATGTTAATGGAATGCAACATCCTCGTCTCATGAGCATGCACCATATGTACAAGTCTTACGGGATTGTTTAATGTCCTATTTTGAAAAACCCATCGACTTAGAACAAATTTAAGATCAAAGCCTTAGAGACATATTACATGATCGCCATCAAATGCGCGACCATGCGTCATAGCTTAAATTGATCTAAGGACTTTATCATATGTGCAAATATGTGATAAATGCAAAAGAACATAAGATAAAGAAATGCCTTTATATTATTATAATTTCCAATAAAATTGTTTTACAAGTAGAATAAAATCCAATCTAATTGGAACGCCGAGCATTCTACTCTAACAATCTCCCACTTGCCCTAGTTCCAATTGCCCATGTATCCTAGGCCCATCTTTTCGAGATGTCCGTCAAATACTTTTTGTGATAAGGGCTTAGTTAGCGGGTACGCTACATTTTTCTCCGAAAGCAACTCGATCCACAACAACATCGCTCTACCAATGATCTCTCCGATCGGTGGTATCGTCTCATTATATGCTTGGATTTTTTATGAGATCTTGGCTCTTTTTTTGCTTGGCGCTATAGACCGTTGTTGTCACAATAAATCATTATTGGATCAACAAATGATGGAACTACACCTAACCTGGATGTAGTTTCGTATCCAAACAACCTCTTTTCTTTGCATCCGATGCGGCAATATATTCACTTCGGTGGTGGAGTACGCATTTGTTTCTTGTTTGGAACTTTTCCAACTAATCGCTCCTCCATTCAAGATGAATATATATCCAAACATGGACTTAGAGTCGTCTTTATCATCTTTGGAAACTAGAATCGGTGAATCCTTCTAGTTTTAGCTCTCCATTGCCATATATCAAAAACATATCCTTAGTTCTTCTCAAGTACTTAAGGATCATCTTAACGGCCTTCCGGTGTTCATCACCTGGATTGGTGATACCGCTTGTGACACTCAAAGCATGTGCGACATCGGGCTGAAAGTACATAACATTGCGTACATTATGCTTCCAATAGCGGAGGCATAAGGTATGCGAGACATTCTTTCTCTTTCTTGGTGTCTTAGGAGACATAGCTTTAGAAAGTGAAACACCATGACTCATAGGCGGGTATCCTCGTTTGGATTCCTCCATACTAAACCTTTTTAGCACTTTTTCTATGTACATGGATAGGGATAATCCAATCATCTTTCGTGATCTATCTCTATAGATCTTTATCCCTAGGATAAAAGATGCTTCTCCCAAGTCCTTCATGGAGAAGCTGTTTAGACAACCAAGTCTAGTTGATTGTAACATACCTACATCATTTCAATGAGTAGAATGTCATCAACATAGAGCAAACAAATACTGTTGCACTCCCACTAACTTTCTTATATACACATGGTTCATCCGGATTCTTATGAAAATCAAATGTTTTGATCGTTTCATCAAATCGAATGTTCCAACTCCTAGAAGCCTGTTTAAGTCCATAAATGGATCTCTGGAGTTTACAAACTTTTGTTCGCTTCCATTGGATATGAAGCCCTCAAGTTTTGCTTCATATAGATCTCTTCTTTAATGTTTCCATTAAGAAAAGCGTCTTTACATCCATTTGCCATATCTCATAGTCATAATATCTTTGATATAGCTAGCAAGATCCGAATGGATTTAAGCATCGCATCTTGGTGAAAAGGCCTCATCATAATCAACTCATTGCTTTTGAGTATAACCTTTTGCAACCAAACGTGCTTTAAAGGTCGTCACCTCTCCATCTACCCCAAGCTTTAAACAGCTTGTAGACCCATTTGCAACCAATGGGAATAATTCCGTGTAGTGGGTCCACCAATGTCCATACCTTGTTGGAGTACATAGAGTCAATTTTGGTGCATTGCTTCTTTCCATTTATCCGAGTCGATGTCGACATCGCCTCTTCATAGCTTCTTGGATCATTATAAAAAAGAAGTCCCTCTTCTCTATTCTCTAATAAAAGGTTTAGCCTCTCGGGCGCCTTTGAACCCCTTATGGATTTTCGAAGAGGTTGTGCTTTAGATGGTCGGCTTGAGTGCATTATCTGCGCAACATTTGGGAAATTTCGTGGTTCTTGAATTTCTTCAAGTTCTCTTTTGCTTTGCCACTCCTCCGAGAAAGAAATTCTTCTTCGAGGAAAGTAGCATTCCTCAAACAAAAACCTTTTGTTCAGAAGGATCATAGAAATAGTATCCTATAGACTCTCTTGGATACCCCACAAATTTACATAAGATAGATCGCATATCCAACTTATCTCCCACTTGTTGTTTCACATACGCAAAGACACCCCCATACATACTTTGAGGTATTTATGAGGGTGTCTTACCACACCACATTTCATATGGTGTGTTGGGAACAACCTTAGATGGCACCCTATTCAATAAGTATGTTGTTGTCTCTAGGCATAACCAGGAATGAAAGAGGTAAAGTAGTGAAACTCATCATTGATCGAACCATGTCTAACAAAGTTCGATTTTCTACGCTCTGAAACTCCGTTGAGTTGTGGAGTAAAGCGGGAGGAGTCCACTTTGTGAGAGAATACCATTCTCTTTTAGATAATCAAGAAACTCGGTGGTCAAGTATTCGCCTCCTCGATCGATCGAAGAGTCTTAGTTTGTTTCTCCACCTCACATCTAAATTCTTTGAACTTTTCAAAAGCTTGATTTGAACCTCATAAGGTATACATAACCATACCTAGAATAGTCATCGGTAAAAGTTATGAAATAGTGATAGTTTCCTCGTGCACTAACACTTAGTGGACCACAAATATCCGTATGGATCAAATCCAGCCAGATCTTTGGCTCGTCCACTTGTCCAACAAATGGTGATTTGGTCATTTTTCCTTTAAGACATGATTCACATGTTGGCAACTTTTGATCTCCCATAAGGTTGAGTTTTTGTTCCAACTTGTGTATTCTTTTTCGGAAATATGACCTAATCTAGCATGCCAAAGAGTGACAAAACTATGATTATCTAATTTCTTTTATTTTGTTGAATTGTGAGAACGGGATTATGGGGAGTAATCGTGTATAAATAATTTGTCAAATAACCTAGGAATATATAAGTGCATAATCCTTGAAAATGGAACAAGTTCCATTCTCAATTACAAATTTAAAACATTCTCTGTCATTCAAAACAAGAGAGATAATATTTCTAATAATATTCGGAACATAAAGACAATTGTTCAAACACAAATTAAAACCATTCTCCAAAGATAGATAAACGATCCCTATAGCTAATGCAACAAATCTTGCTCCATTCCCCATCCAAAGGACCATCTCCTTTCTATCAAGCTTCCTCGCTTTTCCCATCATCGCAAATCATTGCAAATATGTGAGCCACAACCCAGTATCAATACCCAAGAAGCATCATTAACGATAAGTTAACTTCAACAAAATATATACCGAGCGTTCGGACTCGCAAGGTACTCCTTGCAATTCCTCTTCCAATGCCCCATTTTGCGCGATAATGGCATTTGTCATTGGCTTGAGAATTAACCTTTTTCTTACCATTGTCCTTTGCCTTCTTGTTGGGCTTAGAGGAACCCTTTCCTTTCCACTTCATTTTCTTAGACTTTGCGACCTTTGATCAGGAAGTGAATCCAACAAGCAAGACCGGCTTATCCTTTTGATAGTAGATTGGTAGTCTTTAACATGTTCACCAATTCAGGGAGACTAGTCTCCATGGAGTGCATGTTAAAGTTGACAACAAACGTGTCAAATGGGGAGGCAGAGATTTCAACAAAGGTCCACATAGAGTTCATTGTCCATAATGACTCAAGGGACGTAAGTTCGTTCAATGAGCGCTATCATCTTCAACCCATGGTCTTGGAGTGAAGAGCCCTCAGTCATACGACATCTGAAAAGCTCCTTTGATATCTGATATCTTATTTGTCGTGTTCTCTCACCGTATAACTCTTGTAGGTGGAGAAGAATCTCACTAGCATTATCTAGACCTTCATTCTCGCTTTGCACTCATTTGACATTGATGCCAACATATAACACCGAGCACGGAGATTGTCATCAACATGACGAAGGTATTCTCCATAGGCTTCTGATGTAATATCCTCAGGAGGTGGAGGAGGTGCTTGGTCAAGTACATAAGCCCTCTTCTCAGACTGAAGGACAATTTTTAGGTTTCTCAGCCAATCGACAAAATTTGGGCCGTTAATTTGTTTTGCTCAAGCATGGATCTAGTGGATTCTTAGCCATTTTTTTAGTAGAGTTATCTACAAAAACAAACGAAGCGAGAAAATGAGTAAACTATGGAAAATATATTCATTCAATATAAGGTCTTTAATATTAAATGTCTCCCACTATTTTATTCAAATTTTATTAAACCCCAAATAAAATTCGGAAAATCTAATTTTCTTAATGGAATTGAAGCCCAATGAAATATTTCATACCCCAATTTTATGAGCCCATGAGATATTTCTATTGGTAGTCAATTTGTTTAACAATTGTATCATTTATACAACCTCAAGATTATTTTGCCTCACGTTTTCCCATATACCCCAACTTTATGAGCCTATATGGTACTAAGCGTCAAACATAATCCATCAAACCTTCGTGTAGATGGAGCATCAAGATGTTCCACGACTCGTGGCCAACATAAAGACAAGTCCATCCCACGAGTATCTCAATGCTTGGTAGATATCACAACTTTCCAACACAAAGTCACTCCACGACTCGTGGCCAGTGACCAAGTGTGGTAGCATCGTCATGTCGTCTACCTTTGATGGAAGGCATGGAACGATGAGTCCTACCTATCTTGTCCATTTTGTTTGATATGGAATTAACTAAAATTAAATTCCTTTTTAAGTTTCAAAAACTTGGGGTTTTAAACTTTACAAAAATCTCATCAACTTAATCACTAGATTGTTTTTTATTTATTTATAATTCATCATATGAGCGCAAGCAAAAAGCATTAAATAAATCTAGCATACATCCTATGCAAAAAGCGGTGGGATGATCATGGCCAACCTATGCGACCCATTTGAGCAAAAATGGGTGCGGGTCAATCTAAGGGTCAAAACAAAATAGAACTACTTTATTACATTTTATTAATATACCCATACATGCATGGGTCTTGATTCTTCTATTCTATTACATTTGTAAAAATATACCCACACAAGCGTGGGCCTTTCGCATCGAACGTCCTCCAATTACAATAAATAGAAAAACTCACCACCTAATTTACTCTCAATGCGAAAATTTAAATAACTTACAAATGATTGAATATAAGAGGCTCAGCCCCAAAAACCCAAAGAAATAAAATACATCCAATCACATTGGTCATAGGCTCATGATCATCCCTAAATAAATCATACCAAAACATCCATCACATGAATTTAAAGCATTTAAATTTACCAAGTTTTATGTGCCGATTTAATTTGGGATAAAACTTATTTTGATTATTCATAAAACACCATTTTTATTAATTTTGAAATTAAACAATTTAATTCCAAAAAAACAGAATAAATCAAAAACATGAATACTTGCGAGAAATATATGAATCTTGTAAGTTAAGATATGACCCACGAGATCAAGGTAATGATGAATCTACCAATCTTTGTGCGCATATGTTATTTTAACAATGATAGAAAGACTAAATCTTAAACTTTGTTTTAAAACAAATCAAAACGATTTTTTTGTTTGCGGGAATTAGTCTATTGAATATGCGAGAGACATTTCATATCTTAATCAAAAGCAGTTTTTTTTTTGGAGATTTGCATAATCACGCCGGATTAGAAATTCTCGAGGCTGTGATTTTTTTTTGAAGTAAAAATAAATCTAATTTAATATTATCCCAAATGTTAATGTTTGAATTTTTCAAACATTATCTTTTTCTTCTCTCGAATTTTTCTTCCGATTTGATTACCTTTTGACGAGTTAATATTTGGTTTTCCAGGTAGTTAAGTTAGAAGTTTATATTCAGTTTTTAACTCTACTAACTCCTTGGAAGTTTAGTGTAGTGGGTGGTTTTTCCTTAAAACTTGCGGGGAAGTTTTTCTCTTACTTTCTTGCGGGAAGTTATTCAAGAAGATAGCTATTTAAGGATCGAGAAACCAGCAAATTTCGTGGGATGATTTTAGGAGATTTGAGAGTTCATCTTCTAGCTTTTTCACACGAGAAAATTCTGCAAAGGCTCGGTGATACAGGAATGTTGGCAACATTGTTGGCATCATTTTTAGAACTCGAGTTTTGAGTGTTTATGTGAGATAGATTAAGTGTAGTTTGAGTGTTTGGAGTGCACTAAATGTATTCTCACATTTTGTGAAGGAGTGTTGTTCTTCGGAGACACAAGGGAGTTGTTCTTCTTGTTTCCTTATTTACTTTGTATTTTTGTATATTGTAAACAACATCATCCTTTGAATATTTTCGTTAATGAACACCGTACAAGTATTTTATACTTGTACAAAATTTTCAATCTCTTGTGTCTTGTATTTGATTTCTGTCTTTATTTCATACTTTGTGAAATTGTATTTTTAATTAAGTCTTTATTTGTGTTTTGCAAAGTGTTGGCATCACTTTTTCGCACTTTTGCATTTTCATTAGAATTGGACCCTTCAATTCTTTCAATTGGCATCAAGAGCCTTCACTAGACAATACTTAGTGTGATCCTATTTTTTGCGGTGTTTTTATGATGGAAATTCATAGTAGTTCCATTTTTCGACCTCCGATTTTGGATGGAACGAACTATTCCTATTGGAAGGTGAAAATGAGGGCTTATATCAAGTCCATTGATGAAAGAGCATGGAAATCTGTTCTTCACGGGATGGACACCACCAAGAATCGTTGACACGAAGGAGTTACAATAGACAAACCAGGAGATTGAGTGGCAAAATGATGAAATCCAGTTGCAAGCTTTAATTCTAAAGCTTTAAATGCCATATTTCTTGTTGTTGATATGTTTTTGTTCAAAATAATTTCTAATTGTGTTTCAACAAAAGATGTTTGGGATGCATTGCAATTGCATTGTGAGGGAACAAAAAGTGTTAGAAGAACAAAGCTAAGACTCTAGCAAGCGAGATTCGAGAATCCGAGAATGGAAGAAGAAGAGACCATTGCTTCGTATAATGCAAAAATCGTGATATTGCTAATGAGGCACAATCACTTGGGGGCCTATTAGCAATGAAAGATTGGGACTTATAACGATTCTTGAGGAAGAGAGCACAAATCGATGGATCGAGAAATGATGCAACAAATGATGCCAACACCGAGGCATCACAAGATAGGTTTCTTTGATTTGGATATGATTTTGTTAAATATTTTGCATCATTTTTATGTCCAATTCGTCAAAGTCTGTTGATTTAGGAGATAAATGTCATGATGATTTGCAACTTAAATGTGAAGATCTTGTCAAAGAGAATGACATTTTAAGAGAATCTGTTAGGAGATTGGAAGTTATTTTAACAAAAAGAAAGACAAAAATCTTGATCTAGTAAAATGAACTTACTAGTCTTAAAAAGACAATAAGTAAGTTTGATTCTAGCTCTATTTGTTATTGATGATATATTTTTAAAAGCTAGATTTGATAGAATCTGGATTAGGATATGTTAAAGCAAACAAAATAGATTCTTGTAAGAAGACATGTCTTTCTATGAAACAAGGGAATGCTGAAAAAAATGGCAAATCATTTTTCAAAGACAAGTTCAAAAAGTCTGAAAGTGTTTTAAAACGTAAGTTTGTGTGTCATTACTGCTTTAAACCTGGGCATATTAAACCTTTTTGCTTCAAACTGAAGAAAGATAAGGTTTTGGGTAAAATGATGCTAGAAATGATACATGACACTGTTGAGGATACTTTCAATTTTGCTAAGAATTCTTCAAAAACTGATCCTAAATTGATTTGGGTTGATGATAATGATCGTTGTTGTACTCAACACATTGCCACTAAACATCCGTTAGCAGATATTTTCTCTAAATCTTTGGATTTTGAGAGGTTTTCTTGTCTAAGGAAATCTCTTGGTTTGTGTGTTCTTTAAAAGTGTGATGCTTAATGTGTTGCATCACTGTGTGACACATCCTGTTTGTATATATATTTTTGTTTTGTTGTTAGCTTGTATTCTTGAGTTTTCTGATGATGCATCATCTTTTGTAGGTATTTTTGTGCAACTCAAATTCTTAAAAGAAGTCAAGAAAGCATTTTTTTAAACTTGCTTTTTGGGCATATTTGTACATTTTGGCTCATTAATTGTGTAAATGGATTGAGCTATATTTCTGTGACTTTCTTAAGTCTTTTTGTACTATTCTTATGCCCATGGATCTGTTATGCAAGTAAAAAAATCTTTGTTTTTGTCATTTAAATTGATTTTGCTATTACAAAATGATCTTGCAAATGATGGCATCATTGTACATATCACCTCATGAAATCTTTCTTTGTGTGTTTGTTTTATATATATTTTTCGTTTTTGTTTTATTATTATTTCTTATATATTTAAAAAAACAAAAAAAAATTGATTGAAAAAAAAAAATCGCAAAACCTAATGTTTAGTAGTAATGAGTTGCTACCTTTTATCTCATTTCTCCTATGTTGGATAACTAGTCATAACTTCTTCTAAATGGAGATAATGGGGTATCAAAATGCTCTCGGTGAGCTTGTATGTTGTTATTTTCTCTCTTTAAATTATGGAGGTTGATTTCAATCCAAAAAGGGGGAGAAAATGGCACAAAAACAGTTGGAAGCAAAGGCATTTTGTGGAAATGGTGATTCGAGAATGATGCCAACACGAGGCATCATTTGATAACAGATTGAACTTACTTGTTTGAAGAGTATTTGATGTTTTTGGTACTTCTTGTTTCGGCTTATATTCGGGGAGGTTTGACTTCTTGTATTCGGGGAGATTTAAGCGTATTTTTGTGCAAAGGTTACGTCGAGAAATGTAAGAAAGGGAGATTGTTAATGTTTGAATTTTTTCAAACATTATCTTTTTCTTCTCTCGAATTTTTCTTCCGATTTTTGATTTACCTTTTGAATGATTAATATTCGATTTTTCCAGGTAGTTAAGTTAGAAGTTTATATTCAGTTTTTTAACTCTACTAACTCCTTGGAAGTTTAGTTTAGTGGGTGGTTTTTTCCTTAAAACTTGCAGGAAGTTTTTCTCTTACTTTCTTGCATGAAGTTATTCAAGAAGATAGCTATTTAAGGATCGAAACAAAGACAAATTTCATGGACATGATTTTAGGAGATTTGAGAGTTCATCTTCTAGCTTTTTCACACTTAAAAGTGCGCAGAAGCTCGGTGATACGGGAATGTTGGCAACATTGTTGGCATCATTTTTAGAACTCGAGTTTTTGAGTGTTTATGTGAGATAGATTAAGTGTAGTTTGAGTGTTTGGAGTGCACTAAATGTATTCTCACATTTTGTGAAGGAGTGTTGTTGCTTTCGGAGACACAGGGGAGTTGTTCTTCTTGTTTCCTTATTTACTTTGTATTTTTGTATATTGTAAACAACATCATCCT
Organism: Rehmannia glutinosa; assembly: GCA_016081115.2. Classification (NCBI taxonomy): domain Eukaryota; kingdom Viridiplantae; phylum Streptophyta; class Magnoliopsida; order Lamiales; family Orobanchaceae; genus Rehmannia; species Rehmannia glutinosa. The sequence goes on from JABTTQ020002281.1 coordinate 22,078, forward strand.
TTGAATATTTTCGTTCTAATGAACACCGTACAAGTATTTTATACTTGTACAAAATTTTCAATCTCTTGTGTCTTGTATTTGATTCTGTCTTTATTTCATACTTTGGGAAATTGTATTTTTAATTAAGTCTTTCATTTGTGTTTTGCAAAGTGTTGGCATCACTTTTGATCGCACACCGCATTTTCATTAAATTGGACCCTTCAATTCTTTCACCAAATATAAATCATATGAAACAATTACATCCACATAAAACACTCTATTAAACACATCTTAACCATTAAAACATGCTTAACGAAATAGAAACATAACTTGTATAAATGCGAAACTTAGTGGCTCGATACCATTTTGTTGGGTTCGCTATATCATGAGGCTAAACGCTAAGCGGAAATTTAAAATTTAAATCATGCATGCAATTATACATAAAATAAAGCCCCGATTCTCGTAGCGATTTAACGATCGTGCGTTTATACAAGTGGTAAAATAAGATTTAGGATCTTACCTAAAATTGCTTCCTTTTGAAGATGATGTAGAAGGAATCCAAATTCCTCACAAAGGGTAAATACTCGCAAACTCGCCAATAGAGATTCAGTGCCTCCCCCTCTAATGAGTCCACTCTTGGTTGTGACACCGCAATAAATTCTTCGCTAGTAGAGTTTATTGCGTTCCAAATTGAAATACGAATAGAATTTTATCCCCACAATCAACTATTGTTAAAATTTTGTAGATGAATAATTATTGGTTAATTATTCTCTACTAAATTTTCTTTTGAAGAACAATATAGTACATGAAGAGAATGAGCTTGAAGAAGATGAAAACTTGTTAACACTTTACCTCTCAAACCTCAACACACTCTATTTTTCATTGTCGTCCACTCTGTCTTATTTCATAAGGATTAAAACTTGTTTTTAATCTCAAAGAATAACTTTTGAATGGCCCAATGTAATTTTATTATAAAACAAATACTAGTGTGCAATTGATACCCATTAAGCCAACTTTATTGATAAGAAATAATTTGATTGAGTGGCTCAATAAATATTGAAAGAAAAACGCCACATACACATGCAGCATGTGATTTCAAAATTTAATTTTAATTTTTTTTTAATTCTCTCTTCATCATATATTTGTGTTTATATATATATATATCCCAATATATATATATATTAAAATAAATCACATTTATTTATTTCTCTTCAATTATCTAGTGGGCTTCTACAACTAGGCCTACTAGATTATGGTATGGGATTGACTTTAAAGTCCAATTAATTAATTTTAATAATTAATTAATTTAATTCTCAATTACTCAATTCAAATATTGATTAATTCATTCTATTCCAATTATTTAGTTCTCTAATCAAATTAGATTTAATTAGATAATCAAATTATTTAAGTAAATATTTTAATTCCACAATTGAATTAAATTGAAACCCAATTAATTAATCTATATCAATTAATTGCATCCAACCATGGATTTTTCAATCTCAAAATGTCTACATCCAAAATTATGTGTGACCCTTTTAGGTTCACGACTAACACTAGTAGTAGGCTTACAACTTTTGCAACTTTGAATAATAATAACTTATTCTATTTATTAATCCAATTTATAAATATACTTGAAGTTAACTCTTTAATTTCAAGAACCTACAAATCATGGTAACATCTAGCAAGTAGCATGATTATCTAGTATTAGGTGAAATAGCGAGTAAACCTATTTCAATTGCAATTGCATACATGTACGATCCTTTCGACAACTAATTTTCCGATTAAATCTTGGGCATAGATTTATAAGTCGAACCCAATTGATTTAATAAGCGTGATTCCATTTCAAGTACTTGTGATTCTCTTATGAATCAAATTCATCGTGCCTTGGCCAAGGTCTTTGAACCACAAACTATGAAAACACGGGAAATTCCTTATTAAATGACAAGTGTCGAATTCTATGTTGGCCACACACAATCCATGTATATCACTACAATACCCAAAATACCTCTTTGTGATTGTCAAGCAATCAAAAGGTAAATCAAAGTATTGTAGGATATACACAAGGTATAGTTGTGCCTCAAGTACAAAGGATTAATCATGTACTATTGCAATATGAAAATTCTTATTTGACAATCAAAGCTTCTATCTAAGAATTTTCATTGGGTCATGTTCGATGAACTTGTTCGCTAACAAGCACTCACATATGTGCATTTGTGTCTCAACAGCGATGTTAATGGAATGCAACATCCTCGTCTCATGAGCATGCACCATATGTACAAGTCTTACGGGGTTGTTTAATGTCCTATCTTGAAAAACCCATCGACTTGGAACAAATTTAAGATCAAAGCCTTAGAGACATATTCCATGAACGCCATCAAATGCGCGACCATGCGTCATAGCTTAAAATGATCTAAGGACTTTATCATATGTGCAAATATGTGATAAATGCAAAAGAACATAAGATAAAGAAATGTCTTTATATTATTATAATTTCCAATAAAATTGTTTTACAAGTAGAATAAAATCCAATCAATTGGACGCAGCAGGATATTCTACTCTAACTAAAGCAGCCTGGGCCTTTGGATGTCCTCAGTCCAGTTGATCCAGGAACTGGCCATAATAGATTCATCGGTCACTAGTGTAACGATTTCGTCATCGTCCAAGAAGACACCATAGAGTTTCTGCGCACCACCACGCTCCGTGGACTCTCTGATCTCTATCTTCATTGTAATATATCTAATACAAAAGAAAAATAATGCTTGATAAGAGCATCACTAAGCTACTCTTGGAAACACGAGTCAAAAATGAAATGGAAAAAGACTAATAAGCAAGTTCACATGTTAAAGAAAGGGAAAATATTTTTTTTAGTTAACTTGAACTATTTTGGAGATTTAGTTCCCTAAGTAGTCACATTTAAATTTTGATCCAATATTATTTCAAAATTCGGACATTTAGTCCAATTTTTACAATAATTGTGTAATTTTACCGGTATTGCCGACTAGGGCCAGTGGACCCCTGACATGTCTAAGAATTTTAAGAATTTCAGTGTTGGTGCAAATATTGATATATCAAATCACCAAATTGACACGTAAATTCGGGATTTCAATGTGTAGGTGGCACTTTTCCCAAGTTTAATTTTAGACATGTTTATACCTCACCGGTCATAGGTAGCAATTTTCGATAAAATTACACAATTTCGGTCAAAATCGGACTAAATGCCAAAAAATTTCAAAAGATATTGGACCAAAATTTAAATGTAACTACTTAGAGGACTAAATCTCAAAGTAGGACAGGACCACACAAATTATTTTCCCTTAAAGAAACAATTATACAACTCTAATTGAAAAAAATAAAGACAATACTAGTATTTCACTACAACAAATTAAGGAATTTGAGACGTTTTCTTTTGGGGACGCACCGAAATCGTCTCAAATAGAGTCCTTTAGTGACGTTATTTTAATATCGTCTCAAATAGAGTATAATTTTCCAATATCCGGGGTTTTTACGTGACGAAACATTGAAGATTAACAACGTTTTTATTTGTGCGAAAAAGGTTATTTATTTAGGGACGCACCTTAAATCGTCTCAAATAGAATCCTTTTAGTGACGTTATATTAATATCGTCTCAAATAAAGTATAATTTTCCAACATCCGGGGTTTTTTACGTGACGAAACATTGAAGATTAACAACGTTTTTATATGTCCGAAAAGGTTATTTATTTAGGACGCACCTTAAATCGTCTCAAATAGAATCCTTTTAGTAACATTATTGTAATATTGTCTCAAATAAAGTATAATTTTCCAACATCCCCTGGGGTTTTTTACGTGACGAAAAATTGAAGATTAACGGCGTTTTTATATGTCCGAAAAAAGTTATTGATTTAGGATGCACCTTAAATCGTCTCAAATAGAATCCTTTTAGTGACGTTTGGCACGTCATATTATTTTTCCCGAACCCGCTGCTTTGTTTCACTCCCGCCACCATGTGTCTCTTTCACTCTCTCTCTTCTCATGATACGATCAACACGCTTCTTCTCCCCGCGTCTCATTCTCTCTTTTTTTCCAATCCTCCTCTCCACCATGGAAGCACAATGAGCCGGTTGAAGCACTCGAGCTTTTTTGGGGTGAAGACTCACTTCAGTTTCTAAGGTCTCTCTCTCTCTCTCTATATATCTTTCTTTTGCTCTATTGTTACAAAAGTTGCGCTCCTCTCAATTTTAGTTTTTATTATTTACCAGTTGTTGTGACTAAGTGTAGAATGATACTAAGAAAGATGAGTAAGATACACGAATTTGTTCGTAATTTTGGATTGTACTATGCTATTTGTGTGATTTGGGGAAAGGAAATTTTGAGCTATTTTGATGTGAGAGCTATGTTAATATGTGGTTAAGTGATCATTTTAGTGGAATTATGGATCCTACTGTGTGATTCGTATGATTTTGCTTCATGATTGACCCACATCCGGCTCGAATTTTATGCTGCTAACTTATCACAATTCTCGCCATGTTTCTGTATCATATTTTGTTCTGATAGAATGTGATCACAAATTACTAAGGGTGCTGTAAAACACTGAAAGAGAAAATAGGTCTTCTCTACTGGATTTGGCATGTTTATAGCCTTATTTCCTCTCACCAAAAAAATAAAAGATAGAAACAGGATAAAGATGTTAGAAAAGGGGTTTTCAGTTGGCTCCTTATTGAATTTTCTAAATAAATGTTCTGCAGAACTATACAGATGTATAATGTTGTATGCGTTTATTTGTTACTGATATTTTCAACCTGAATAAAATTTATCATTGTTCATGTCTTACAAGATTTGTTTCACCTTTCTTGGATGCAGGATATAAAGAATGTTGTCCCATTGAATGTAGTAATAGGTATGAATTCTTTATGCATTCCTTAATAATGTCTTCAGTGTGTTGGCTATCAGAAGGTATATGATTATCAAAATAAATCCTATTAATAGCATAATTATATTTCAAGCTGAAGCCATCCTATGCTATTAGCTGCAAAAGATCCCAATTTTTCTCAAAAGTTGCTTTTTCCTGCATTTTCTCGTTTGCCTGTATCACTGTGGTTACTTCCATAATTACTTTTGTCTGGACACATGATGCAATAGAAAAAGCCATAGTTGATTCTATCTTTTTAGGCTCGAATGTCATATCTGAAAAATGGCATGTGACAGCTATTTAAAAAAGCCATATTTGATGGTAAATTATGCACATTTCGTCTCAGAAGCCAAACCTTTAGAAACATTTTGCTTATTTCATAGCCGATGACTTTTAGCGACTGTGATATTGCGACATCGCTTGCAGCGTTTTATTTTTGTCTCAAATTACTTTTTGTGACGTTTTTGGGACTTTTAGTGATATTTTTGTTTCGTCCCAAATTCTGAATTTTCTTGTAGTGTTTGTTTTGAGTTATCGATTCTAAAAAAAGCGTTAAGCGCTAGTCGAGCGACATTGGGGTTTAGCGCCTAGGCTCTACGCGACTGAGCGGAGTTAGCGAGGCCTGTCGGAAGAATAACCAAGGAGGACAAGGAGAGTCTAGCGCCTGCAAGCGATGTCAAACTAATCGGCGGGGATTTTAGAAGCAGTGCGAGTTATAAGCATTCCCTTATTGTAAAACATTAACCAATATGTGCTTTGGTCATATGCAGAGTAATCAATATGCATTCTACCAAAAAACTAGTTTAAAAGAAAAGAAAAAGGAAAAGGAAAACAAGACTCCAACTCCTCAGATATTAGCCCCATTACACTTTATGAACCCACTTTACAATTTTAAAAAATAAATGATTTTTGAAGAAATAAAATCACATTATATTTCTCAAGTATTGAAAGATAATATGAGATTTTCAACCAACTATTTACAAATTTATACATATATGATGTTTTAATTTTTGAAAAATTAAAAAAGTGTAATTATCTTCTCCGAAATTAAAACCCCAAAACTCCACCTTGAGATTAGGGTTTGCTTTTTGAAAACCCATCGTCCTAGATGGAGCGGATCCTGGTGAATGTCATTCCCAGAAAAGAAATAGCAAGTAAATTGACAGTAAAATACGTATAAGAAGACCTTTCTTGGACCCAAAAGAAGTGAGTTTTGTTTCCCATACATGGAGATCACAGAAAGTAAAATGTTGCAGACGCAAATCAATTACAGTTGTTAATCAAAACTGAAAGATTTTTAAGATGTTAATTAGTTCTCTTACCGTGTGTAGGATGAACAAACTCGAAGCTTCCGCTCAAATGCCTACGGCTACTTTCTCTTCATCACAGAGATAATAAAAGCTAAAAGTCATTATCATAGTGGAAATTATTTTCTATCCATCAACTTAAAAATATAAGACCCACCAAGTCTCCTGACATGGAGTGAAATATTTCTCTCACTAAGTAGAGAACCCTACTTTTGGAAGTATTATGTCTCTTGGTATTCTAGCGCCGCATCTACGAGGTTTTCATTTCCTTGGTTTAATCCACCATGACAGAGATGATTAAGCTTCTGACATACATTTAAGCATCATTCGGTAATATTTGTCCACTTGTCTCTTTCTTACATCTTTATTCTTTGACTTTTCCTTCTCCTTCCTCTTTCCTTCCCTATTTCTTTTGTTGACTTGTTTTGTTGTCTTGCTGTCTTTTTGCTTGCATTTTTCCCCTGTTTTGTTCTGTTTTTTTTTCTGTTCTTCCTGTTTGGTTTTGGTGTCTTCCATTTCTTTCAGGTGGCTAGGTCTAGGCATTAAGGGTGTAGAGACAATACGAGTCCCATCCATAGACTGTGCGCAAGATGGATAGAGAGATCTTGGAGAGGTTGAAGTCATTTTCCCTTTCAAAAGAAGAAACGGAGGATATTGCTCTAGAACCCACTGATATTGAGAGAAGTAAAGCAGAGTGTGAGAAGAGTTTACTGGGAAAAATTTTTGGAACCAAGAAATGTAATTTTGCTGGGCTCAAAAATACAATAACAAGTATTTGGCAAACCAAAGAACCTTTTTCGATCCGAGAGATTGGCCACAATTTTTTCCAGTTCGTCTTCTCATCGCAGGAGGATAAAATCAGAGTACGAAATGGGAAAACATGGAGTTTTGATAGCCAATACTTGATACTGAGAGATTGGTCAGAGCACTTAACGAAAAACTCGGATACATTTAACATCATCGAACTGTGGGTGCAGCTGTGGAATGTGCCCTCCCATTGGCTTAGCACTGAAACTGGTAGAAAAATTGGAGGCAAATTTGCTAAAATAAGTGATGTATTTATACCAGAATCAGGGAGTAGTAAAGGTCGACACATTAAAATCCTGGTGGAGGTAAATTTAGAGAAGCCTTTGATGAGAGGTACCAACCTTAAGCTTGGAGAGGAAATGTGCTGGATAGATTTCAGATATGAGAATCTTCAAGGGTTCTGCTTCTATTGTGGAGTGGTCGGTCATACAGAGAGGGGATGCTTGAAGAGGAAAGACGACTTGATGAGCAACAATCTGCTAGAGGGTCAATTTGGAGAATGGCTACGAGCTTCGGATATGGGGAATGGTCGAATAGGTACCAAAAATACAAGACCATTATCTCCGAATAAAAAAGGTATAGAGAGTGAGGAAGGAAAGACAGGAGAGAAGAGTAGCATTCCAGTGGAGATTGTGAGGAGTACGCGCACCTTATTGGATATGAATGTAACTCAAGGCCAACATCAGAGCGTTGGTGATCAAAAAATGAACAGTGGTGAGCAGATTAGTCCTACAAGAGATGGTAAGGCGCGAACTCTCGGAAGAAGTGATTACTAAGGATTCCAACAAAGAGAATCGTCCTCCGCTCAAGGAAATTAAAATAACAGAGAAAGGCAATATCCAGGAGGATTTAATACCAAACAAACAGGGGAAAAGGTATACGAGGAAGAGTAATGAGAATCCTCATGGATACAAACCTATGGAGATATCTCGAGGACATATGCCAGGTAAGGTTGGAACTAAAAGACGCAGTTCGGCTAGTGGATGAAGACACGGATGAGGTGATGGAAATTCACAAGAAATCTAAAGGAGTGGTGATTAAAAGCGATGTGAATAATTGTACGGAAAAGGTGGAGGTGACCACCTTTAAATGGGTCCAAAGTTATCAATGAATATATGTGTGTGGAATTGTAGAGTGCTGGGAGGACCCGTACAATTCCCCAACTCAAGGAGGCTATTCGGCTCCACCTTCCGGATTTTGTTTTCCTTTGCGAAACGAAAAAGAAAAAAGCTTTTGTAAATACGGTTTGCAAAAAATTAAAATTTGATAATCATTTGGTTTTGTGTAGATTCGGTGAGGAAAAAGTGGAGGGTTCTTTGGTTTGTGGTCGAAAAGGATTAATATCAAAAACATCATCAACTCTCAATTTTGCATAGAAGTAATGTATACCTGGGAAGAATCCTCAAACACATTGGGCTATTTTTGTCTATGCGAGTACGGATAAGATGGTAAGAAGAGAACAATGGAAAGTCCTGAATCGAAGAAACATAAATGGGGGAAATTTTGTTTTGGACTATTGGGGGGGACTTTAATGACATCATTGTGCAGAGGATAAGAAGGGTGGTCGAATTAGGAGTATGTGTTTGTGAAGATTTTAATAATTTCATAAACGAAATGGGAATGGGAGAATTTCATTTCTGGGACACCCGTACACTGGGCAAATAATAGAGACGGTGAAGGCCGTGGAGAAAAGAACTCGATCGAATGTTCGACTCTCCTACTTGGATCTTTGAAATATCCAAATGCCAAAGTACACCATGTGGAAAAACAATCATCTCGATCACAACTGTTATTTTTCGAAAATTCCCTTCTAAAACCAAATTTCGACACCGGTTTATGTTCGATAAAAGATGGATTCATCGTGAGGGATGTGAAGATGTTGTGTCGGGTGCCTGGAAGAAGGAATTGTTGGAACTCCTCTATATCAAATCCCAGAGGAAAATAGCTAACTGAGAATGGATCTACTTAATTGGAACAAAGATAGAAAGTCGAATACAGTAGAATCATTGATAAATGCAAGAGAAGGATGAATGAAATCAAAAATCAAGGCTCGGTATGAATCAATAAACGAGTAACTTGAAACAGGTGTTGGAAAAGGCCTACAAGGAAGAAGAAAGATTTTGGAGCCAAAAAGCGAGAGTGCAGTGGTTACGGAAGGAAGGCGATAAAAATACTAGATTCTTCCATGCAAACACGGTTCAACGGCGGAAAATTAATCGCATTGAGAATTTAGTGAGGAGGACGGCACAAAGTGTGCAACTCACTGAGGAGATTGAAATCGGCGAGTCGATTTTTACAACAAACTTCTCCATACCTCAAACCAGAATCATGATGATACAATCTTGGATCGGATAAGTAGAGTCATTACGCCCACAATGAACCGGATGCTTACTAGACAAGTGGGCGACTCAGAAATCAAACAGGCCCTGTTTGGCTCCACCCTAATAAGGCGCCAGGTATGGATGGTTTTAGTCCTATCTTCTTCCAACATTTCTGGTCTATCATCTCTGATAATCTGTGTGGTGCTATCAAAGATTTTTTCCATAATAATAAAATGCTTAAAAGTGTAAACCACATCCTCATTACCCTTATCGCGAAAATAAAAAAACCTACGTCTATTGCTCATTTTCGACCTATAAGCTTGTGCAGTGTCATTTACAAAGTTATTTCCAAAATTATCGTGAATAGAATGAAACCATTCCTCCATTTTTGCATTAGTGAAAATCAATCAGCTTTTATTCCTAGGCGTCAAATCATTGATAATGTGGTCATTACACATGAATGTCTGCATTTTTTAAAGGGACATAGAAGAGGCAAAAAAGCCTATATGGCGCTTAAACTTGATATGTCAAAAGCTTATGATCGCGTGGAATGGAGATTTTTAGCCGCTGTCCTTATAAAGATGGGTTTTGATTTGAAATTTGTTAATTGGATCTATTCTTGTATTTGCACTGCCTCCTACTCTTTCAACATCAATGGGCAAGTGAAAGGTTATGTAAAACCTACTCGTGGTATTAGATAAGGTGACCCGTTGTCCCCTTACCTTTTTATCCTCCTTTTGGAAGTTCTTTCGAATCTCATTAGGCAAGCTCGTTTTGCACTCTTTTTAATGGCATCAAAATCAAGCAAAAATGGTCCATTCTTACACACCTCTTTTTGCGGACGACTCGATTATCTTTTGTGAAGCCTCAAACTTCCAAGCCTTAAGTATTGCTACTATCCTGGATAGATTTTGCAACGCATCCGGGACAAACATGTCAATCGGATAAATCCACGAGTTTTGTTTAGCAAAAACACTCCACCCTCCATTAAATCGATATTTGTGCCATGTTAAATGGAATCTCGAACAATCTCATTCTAAATATCTTGGGCTACCAATGATTATTGGTAGAACTAAAAGAGAGGTGTTCAATTTTGTTGTGGAGAGTGTTAAGAAGAGAGTTAATTGTTGGAGTAATAGCTTTTTGTCTAATGTGGGTAAGGAAGTTCTTTTGAAAGCCGTCATCAATGTTATGCCTAACTATGTCATGTCTTGTTTTCGTCTCCTGTTCATATTTATAAAGATATTTGTAAGATTGCTTCTAAATTCTAGTGGGGTCAATCGGATAACGGAGGGAAAAAAGTGTCGTGGGTAGCTTGGGATAAGATGGTTCTTCCTAAGAAGAAAGGGGGCTAGGTTTCGGGATCTCGGCCTTTTTAATGAAGCCCCGCTAACCAAACAATTGTGGAGGCTTATTACACAACCTAATCTACTCATGTGTAGAGTTCTTAAAGCAAAATATTTTCCTAAAGGGGGACTTTTGTCTTGTGAGCCTAAAAATGGGGATTCTTGGTTGTGGAAGAGTTGGATTAATTCTAAAAAAACGCTCGATGATGGGGTTAAGATATAAAGTGGGGGATGGTAAGAGTATCGAGTTTGGGACTCCCTTGGTTACCTAAAACCCCAACTTTTAAACTTGATAGGAGTGATAATGTGGAGAGACAAAGTTATCGGGTGAAGGACTTGATGAATGAGGCAGTGCTGAGAATGGAACACAGAGCTAATAAGACAATGCTTCAACAGAGTGATGTTGAGTGTATAATGCGATTCCAATATGCCCGGGAGGGTGGTAAAGATCGATGGGTATGGCATCGGGAAAAAAGGTAATTTCACTTTGTGAATTCTACCTACAAGCATTTACTACAATCTGAAACAATGGAGTAGAGATTCGAAACTAGCAAAGGAGGAGTGGGAATGAAGTATGTTGGTGAAATGTTGGAAACTTAACATCAAGAATAAATTGAAACATTTCTTGTGGAGGGTTATCAATTCCACTACCTACAAGCACAACACGATTCGAAGAGGTATGAAAATGGATCCAATTTGCGAGTTTGTGGTATTAATCAGAAACCATTGAACATGTACTTTTCCAATGTGAACGAGCTCATTTGGTTTGGAAATTATCACTGTTCAATGGTTTAATACAGTCAGCCTAATTTTCACAAAGAAAATGGTGGCAAAACATCTTTGTACCATTAAGGATAATACTTGTATTGAGGATAGAATACAATTGAGTGTTTATCGTTATGGTGGTTGTGGAAAACTAGAAATATTTGGATTTTTCAAAATATCAAATGGGGTGAGGTTGATATATTTAACCGGGCACAACAAGAATGGAATGAGTTTCAGGGTATTGTGGAGAAAAAAAAGGCCGACAGATACGGGGAACTCCCCTCCAATGACAAAGAACAGAGGTTCATTTGGTTTGGTTTGGCTAGAGTTGTAGGACATTATACAATAGTGATCGGTCAACTAAAGTTGAGAATAAGAAAATAGGATGGGGAGGGCTTTGTGATGATAAAAATAAATTGGTTCGAGTACGGGCAACTTCTAGGGATAATATTCATAATCCAGTTGAAGCCACCCTTTGGGGATCGACAAGCAATTGGTATTCTTTGCAAAATCTAAAGCCGGTCTTTATTTATACGGTATATGACAAGGAAGTTATTAAAAAGTTGAAACATAAAGCTTCCTTTGGCATGCCACAAGATGAATTAGCTGAAGATATTCACTTGCTTTGTTTCATCTTGTAATAGATTAGTTTCTTTGGTCTTGGAGAATGAGTGTGATTTGGATTGGGTTGACCAATTCCCAAGTTGGGTTTAGGTTAACCAACTTGATTTTTAGCCGAGTTGGCTTTTTGTATCTCAGAACTTTAGTTGAAGTTCAAAGAATAAAATTACTATCGTTTGAAAAAACTTAAAAAAATATATTTTTATTTAATTTGACCAAAATACCATTTTTTTGCCACTTTTTAGTTTGAGGATTTTAAAATTTGAAATTAATGCCATTATTTTCCTTAAAAATCGTGAACACTCCACCCCAAATATACATCCCTATGTACATATATGTACAAAGAAGGATACAATAAATATATACATATACATTCATGATATATATCGTGTCAATATCGCACCAACCCCGATGTACATATACATATACATATCATGATTTATATCTTGCACATATCGTACCATATCGTCACAACATTTATGTACATATACATATACATATCATGATATATATATCATGCCCCAATCGTGTCCATATCATGCCCATTTTGTGTCAATATCGTAATCATATCGTGTCAATTCCTTTGTGTGTATATATATATATATATATATATGTATATATATACAAAGAAGAAGACAATGATACATATACATAGAAGAAATTGCACTTTTGGAAAAAATGCATTTATCCAAAATCTAATTAAAAAACAATTATTTGAAACACTACGCTTAAAAATAGTTCGGATAGCGATTTCGATAACGCTTTTAGATAGAAGTGCTATTGGAAAATCCGCAAATATTTTAGATAATGAGTTTTTTTGTAGGAAAGCGCTATCACAAAAAAATCATATAATAGCGTTTTATTAACAAAGTGTTATATGAAGAAAATTGAAGATAACATTTAATTAAATAAGTGTTATATATGTTCTGGAATAACGCTTCGTACAACAAGCGTTATCCTTAAGCGTTATCTAGAAAGAATAATTCGATCCAATCTATTTTATTAAGATAACGCTAATTAAAAAACGCTATATATTTTCTAATAATAACGTTTTGTACAACAAACATTATCTTAATTCAAATACCATTACGATTTATTTGTCGTCACTAATAACCATCTCAAGCGTTATCTAGAAAAATAATTCGATCCAATCTATTTTATTAAGATAGCGCTAATTAAAAAAAAAACGCTATATATTTTCTAATAATAACGTTTTGTACGACAAACATTATCTTAATTCAAATACCATTACGATTTATTTGTCGTCACTAATAACCATCTCTTAATTCCCGCAACTTTTTTCTTTATCGTAATCCCACCACGTTTTCCCGCTTATTTTCTTTACCGTACCATAACCACTTCCTCCGCTTATTTTCTTTACCGTACCATAACCACTTCCTTTTCTCTTGTCGGTCACCACCCCTTCGTCCACTGGTCGCTGCCGCCGCCAAAGAATCTTAATTTTGAAATTTGTTTCAATAAAACTTAAAAGTATTTGCAAATTTATTAATAAGCATTAAAAAATCCACACAATTATTTTTAAATCTAAATATTAAAATATGAAAAACACAATAATTTGTTTAAAAACAAAACAAAAGAATCAAAGTTATTTTAAAATAAACAAATTACAAAAAATTAAATATGAAAATTTGAAAAAAACTATACACTTTTTTTTAAACATTTGTCATTTATTTAAAATATGAAAATTTGTTTAAAAATCCAAAAATTTGTTTAAAAATCTGAAAAATGGATTAAAAAGTGAAAATTGTTGAAGACTTTGAAAATTTTTACCAAAAATTCAGATTCTTCATAAAATCCAAAAAGGGTAAAAAGAACATAGAACATTTTTACTACAAAATTAAAGTTATTTAAGAAAAATCTAAAAATTAAAGAAAATATTGAAATTTGTTTTAGAAAAATCCAAAAACTTAGGGCGATTGGATGTACTTTCATTTTGAAAATTTTCATTTTGCTAGAGAATAGTGGTAAAAAATATTTTAGAAGAAAAAAGATGAATTTTGAGATTGTGATTGGATGTGAGATGGAAAAGTAATGATGAAAGTTGATTTGATTTAAGAATAGTAAAATAATGATTGGTAGTTAGAAATGTGTGAGTGAATGAATAGTAAAATTTGTGGGAGAATGTGTAATAATGATTAGTTTTTATGAAAAAATGTGTAGATGTGATTGATGATAGAAAAAATAAGAAAAAGTGGAAGTGAGAGAATAATATATTTTTAGAAAATTTTCATAAACAATCGTATGTTTGGTGTAAAAAATTTCTCAGCGGAACGAAAATGAATTTTATTTCTTATCCAATCGCGCCTTAAAGTCTTAAAATCCTTGTTTGTGGTTCAACCAATCTACGGGGTTCGTTCGTCCTTCGCAGTTCAATCTAGAGGAGGCTTGTAGATGGCTTAATCACTGATCAAAAGGAGGCTTATAGACGAGCTTAATCCTGGCTACGTGGATCGATAGTTCTGCTGCAAATAGGTATACTCGATCCACCTTATATGTGAAAATATGTGGTTTAAGTTTCGACACATGTTTTCTAACAAAAAAAAATTAAAAATTTTAAAAATAATTTTGAGTTTTTTTTATTTTATAGTTTTTAGATTTTAAAATATCGTATCAGTGCGATTTTGTGTAGAAGATAGACCTCAAAATTCTTGTTATTTTGTGTAGATGAGAGGAGTAGAGAGAAAAAAATAAAGAAAATGTATTTTATGTGAGAGAGAAATAGGACTCCACTTACTTTTTGCTTTTGTATTCAAGTGTCAGAGGTATTTGAGTAAAAGAACCATAAAAGTAGATAGTAAGATAGTTTTTATGTCACATGTTAGAAAAGTTTTTGTTCTATCCATAATGGGTACTTTTAACAATTTGCTTTTATAAATATATATATTTAATAAAATATATTATATTAATATATATTTATAAAGTGTAATATGAGATATAATACGAGTGAAAATAAAAGACTTAAAAGGAAAATGGTACATGGTCTTCTTTTGTTGCACTTCATATGCCATTGCTTGAGCCGCTAGTGGTGACCTAATTGACCCAGTAAAAATGTTGGGTCGGGTTTTATTTTTGGAGGCCGAAATGAGCCGGGCCTATTTAGTCTGGCTCATTCGACCCAAAATACCTCGACCGACATTTCATGTGTATTATTATGTCCAATCACAATTTGGCGGTTCGTCCAGACCCCGATTCTTCGCTTTGGCCCAAGAGGTTGATGTGATCTATTTTGAGATCTAGTCATTTTTAATATGGGTAATATTTAATTTTAATTATCTCTTATTTATTTAATATATAAATTCATCTCCATTATTGTTTCTAGTTCTTGATTGGAATTACATAGACACATCTTCGATTATTCTTAAATTGTCAGCCCACAAGACCCGAACAATTATACAATGTCCTTGAGACCCAAGTTCCGTCTATAAAAACGTATCTCTTATCATTCATAAGGTACACAATCATTCTGTAAATACTAGTCCTTTCGGGTTTTATATTCATGATGACTTAATCATTTATAAGGTACGCAATCATTCTCCAAACACTAGTCCTTTTGGATTATATATATATATACACACACATATATATATATATATATATATATATATATTTTAATAACTTAAGCATCGAAAGAGCTTCTCAAGATAACTCGGGCGACTTCTAATGTTTGCTTGTATTGTAGGCGGATCCTCGCTCGAACTATTCTCACTATGGACTAGCTTTTTAGAGCTTTAGATGATCTGCTAATTTTAGCATCATCATAAGTGTATATAATGTAGGGACCGAAAAATGCCAAGAAATGGAAGGTAGTGTATGGTTGTGTTTTCAAAAGTGATTTTCTACTTTCTAACTATTTCGGAAAATAAATTTATCTTTGTTTAGGAAATTCTAGTAGAAATGAAGTCATTTTCAGTTTTCGCTTTTTTATGGAAATATTCTTTTAAAAATACAACTAAATAATTTTTACTACAACAAATCAAATCTATGTAGAAATACACTTCAATAACGCAAATCTATATTAAAAATACATTCGAAAAACTATAACCAAACATATTTTTATTTCTCAATTCTCACACAAAAATCAATAAAGTTTGAAAATCCATTTTAGAAATTGGACTTAAAGATATGTCCATACAAGGCCTAAAGTTTGTATGGTTATGTTTCCATTGTAGTATATATTCTAGTTTTTATCTAGGGTTGAAAATGAAAATATGTTTGGTTGAGTATTTTATAATGTTCTTTTGTTAGGTAAAATTTGTGATAAATACGTAAATATCGTGTAAACTCGAGCTAACAATTTAATATTTTGTTTATTAAAATATGTTGTTTTATGTTATATCCGAGTGACAAGGAATTTTTATGTGGTTATCGAATGTGTTTAGTGATTAGGGTGATTGTGGGAAGTTTTGAGGGAAGAGAGGTTTGATGGGATGTATTGGAAAATGTGTGTATTAGTATAAATATATTGGAAAATGTGATGTATGTTTCATTGGTGATGTGGTGAGATAGTTGTGGACTTGTGGGGGAAAATAGTTAGGAATAAAATGCTTTTGGAGAATGACAAACAAACATATCATGAGTTTTTAAGAAAAGTCTTGCCGTTATTTGCTCAACCTTATGGACAATAAACTTAGGACTCGTTTGGTATTATAGATTAACCAGGATTAACCATTTTATCCTATTGCATACTATGTTTGGGATATTTGATAAGGGCCCGTTATTATCATGCGGGCTGGGATTCAATCCAATTTTCAATTGATTATTAATCTCACCCAATGAGGTGGTATTAGATAATCCCAGGTAAGTCAAATTTCGATTATGACCTTCAATTTGTCTGTGAAATGACTTTTCTACCCCTGTCTGTCAGATTAATTACAAAAACTCATCATTTAAATACATCTTCCTTCTTCAGCAAACCCTCTGCCCGCTTGAACAATGCGTCGCCTCTCTCGCCGTCGCTCAGAGATTTCACGGCGAGCAGCGACAACGCGGCGTCCAACGAATCCAACACCGAGGTCTTAAATCCTAGCAGCTCCAGGGCGAGGGAGCCGCGACGTCCTTGGGATTGAGAGAAATGGCTCGATCGGCTTCGTCTACGGCTTGATCGGCGATCGAGCGGTCAGAAGAGGATCTGGCTCGGGAGAGAAGCTGTGCGCCGATGACGAAGTGGCGCTTGGCTTGGTGATTGGATCGGCGGCTGAGGAGAAGAAACTTCGAGAAGAGCTTTTGGGGGATTTGTGGATGAAGAAGAACATGAATAGCGCCGCATGTAAAAGTAGATCATTCCACATTTTTGTTCTACTCTTTTGGGTATGAAATTATGAAATTAATGGGATTTGTGAGTGTGAACTATGAAGTTGTTGAAAATGTATGAGAATTGGTGGTCAATCTTGGTTCATATATTCAACAATGTTGAACCCAAAAAAAAAAAAAAAAAATCTGAATAAGTCTATTTGGTCCATCTGGAAGTGGAAAAATGTAGTGGAAACTGTATATAAGTGATTAAAATATTTGGAAGGGTAAATAAGTCTATTTACTAACAATCCCATTCAATCATGGTTGCCAAACACAATTTTGGATAATTTATTCTAATTTCTTATACATCAATCTTATATCCCAAACACAATGTTAAATGGTATTATATAATCGATGAACGGTGTAATTCTATCCTATCCCAAAATTTTATCCAATCCCATCAATAATCCCAAACGAGTCCTTAGGGGATTAATTTAATGACTTGAATGATTTGGAGTAGCATGGAGCTCCAAAAACTCTTAATAAGCATGAGTCTACCCAAAAGAGGGATATCCATGCGGACCATGCCCATCCTTGAATATTTATTCTGCATTTTGGATATAAGGTTAATTAAGGAATGAATATATGACTTTATTTGTACGCCCTTTATACAAAAGGGCACCAAGGAAATTAATGGGCAGGGGCTGATTGCAAAATTGAGTTAAAGTGGCAATCATATTCATATTAACTCTCTGTTGGGTTAGGTTGCAGTCAACACTAAATCAGCTTTTGTTTTTATGAATAGCCATAGACTTCCCAATAGAAGTCCAAGAACTCCACAAGATGTTGTAGAGCAAGATCATCATCATTAGAAAACATGATATCATAAGATAGGCGAGACGTAATATATCTTTTTTTCTTTTTTTCCGAAACGATATAAATATATTCATAACTCAAAGAAAATTATATCGCCAATTGGTATAAGGGCCACCTTAAATAGACTTAAATGTCAAGGAATAACTCACGAGAGGAAAACCAATCGATTTTTGAGGGAGCAAAACAAGACTCAACTAAAATAAAAACTAAAGACATAAAAGCAAGTGAACCAATAACACTCAACACCAAATAGGTCATCAAATTCAAAATTGCAATCCAGAAGATGTCATA
The DNA here is from genome assembly GCA_016081115.2 of Rehmannia glutinosa. NCBI lineage: Eukaryota > Viridiplantae > Streptophyta > Magnoliopsida > Lamiales > Orobanchaceae > Rehmannia > Rehmannia glutinosa. The sequence goes on from JABTTQ020002281.1 coordinate 40,532, forward strand.
TATATTCCTTGGACAAATGACGCAAATTTGTCTAGAGAAAAATATTCACATCAAACATAATTGTGCAACAAAATGCATATAATGTAAAGATTAAAACTAGCCATGTTTTGTAGACACATTTTTTTAGCCATTTTGGGGTGTAAAATGACATTTATACCCTTCTAGCAAGTTAGTTTGATATTTGGGTTATTTCTCTATGTAGGGGTGGCAATTTCGACACGACACGATAAAGACGACCAAAAAAGCGACCACGAAAATAAGCGGGTTAGTGTTTAGCTTTATCGTGTTCGTGTCCTTATCGTCGGTCGGCGATAAGGACACGAAAATTCGTGTCGTGTTCGTGTTTTATCGTGTTTACACGATAGTGACACGAACACGTTAGTGACACGATAATGACACGATCTGAACACGATAATGACACGTTGACGCTGGTAGCGACACGATAATAACACGACACGAGCATGATAAGGACACGATAATGACACATTTATTCAGTAGTGACACGATAATGACACGATAACCCGATATTTTGTATATTTATGTTGTGTATTTTCGTAAAATCGTGTCATATCATGTAATTTGCTATCGTGTATTAACGTGTAAATCGTTTTCTTTTTATTTTTGACTTATCGTGTCACTATCGTGTCGTGTCGCGGGTATCGACCACGAAAATTTTCGTGTTAGGTCGTGTCGGAGCAGATCCTTATCGTGTCGTGTTCGTGTTTGCCCTTATCGTGTCGACAAAACACGACACGATAACACGATTTGACACCCCTATCTCTATGTATCTTCTTACTCTTTTCTTAATAAATCGAACCTGTAGTTTTCATTTTTAAATATGCAATATGAGTGTTAAATTATAGATATCGAAAAAAGATGATTAATTTGATATATTATACATGCAAAACGGATTTAAAAGCGAAAAAGTTATGTGGATTCAAAGTTTTTTGAAAAACAAATAATGGGTATGATGTAACTCGAATTCGAGTTACAACATGATTTCGATTTCGAGTCACTCAATGTGTGATATATAAAATAAAGTTCGTTATTATAATCAAAGGTTTGTGTGGCGTAGTGGTTTGTCCGATGTTTCCTTACTATTAGGTCGTGGTATCAATCTTTCGGTGACCCAACTTTTTTAACATTAGACAAACCACTCAAACCTTTTGGTTATAATAACGAACTTTATGTTATATATCACACATTGAGTGACTCAGTCGAAGTCATAGAGTCACACATGACTCGAACTATGACTCGAATTCGAGTCACTCAATGTGTGATATATAACATAAAGTTCGTTATTAGACTCGAATTCGAGTCATGTGTGACTCGATTTTTTAAAAAAAAATTATTTTTTTCGAGTCATGTCGAGTTACAAAGATACCCAATTATATATCACACATTGAGAGAAATAACCCAAATATCAAACAAATATGCTAGAAGGGTATGAATGTCATTTTACACCACAAAATGGCTAAAAAGATGTGTTTGAAAAAAATGGCTAAAAAATATCTTGATTTGTTGGGAATGACTTAAAAAAAAAAAAAACACCTCTAACATCTAATGTAGCATGATCAACAAAGTCAATCAAGATAAAAAGAAAAAAGCTAAATAAACGAAACAATTGCCCCCAAAACTCATCTGAAAACATTCCAATCAACGATCTATCTCATACCAAGCGCTCAAACGCCTTCCAATCTCAAACGATAAATACGCATCAAGACACGCATACGTAACCTGAGCTTCCGTAAGAACATGATAATCCCACCGGCTCAACCTCACATTCTGCGGTTTTTCTATTTCCACTCCAACAACCTCTTTCGCCAACGCTTTCAATCCCACATAACGCAGATCCGCCCTGCCCAACTCGTCCCCTGCCCACGAACCTAGGTCCCTCGTTTTCGCTACCTCCAAACCATAATCATTCCGAAGCTTTCTTACATCACCCTCAATTCCCACTCCAACAAACGTGTAATCAGAGTTTCCAAGAAACTCTCTCAGTCGACGCGGAATTTTATCCGCACGAAGGATTTGGAAAATTAGGCACGATTTTCCAACACATAGTTGAAGGGTTGCGACAGGGTGCTCGATATTATTGTTGAAATTTGGACGCCACTCGATGTCGAGCCCCCACGATCAGACGGTGTAGCCTGCATCCGTGGTGGAGCTCGGTGTTATCGACCCAGGCCGTGGCCTTATAAGAATCATAGGTCACTAGCGTTTCAATTTCGACATCGTCCAACAAGACATCGTACAGTTTCTGGGTACCAACATACACCTCGTACTCTTTGATCTCTATCTTCATTGTAATGTATCTAATACACAAGATAATAATGCTTGATAAGTATCAAATAAGCTAATGAACATAATACTGAATGCAACTTGAGCATATTATAATAGAAATTGGGAGTACAACAAACAGGTGAACAAAGAAATTCTGGAAACAGAAGTCAAAATAATGGAAAAGGACTAATCAACAATGTTGGATTTGCTATACTGCGGATTAACGCAGTTGAATTTAAAAAAATTAAAACAACATGCATAAACATAAAGTTCTCGGATCTCGTAGTGATTTAACGATTGCGCCTCATGAGTTTCAAACTTGTACCGACTTTAGCACTCCTTTTGAAGAAGATGTTGAGGCAATCGATTGTCCGACCACACAACAACCAAATTATTTATTTCGCTAATAGGTGAAAGTGAAAATAAGAATTGTTGTTATTGTAGTCAAAACTATTCTTGAAAGAACGAAAAAAAGAAAAATTTCAGAAATTGTAGAGACAGGCTAGAGAGATGAAGAGGAGCGGCGGGCTACCACACGTGCAGAAGAGATTAAAACCTTAATAATAAATATATCATATATAGATCTAGGTTCATTAGTAGAAGGATATGTTAGAATAATTATTGTGATCTCCTACAAACCAATAATTATATATTCTACAATATCTTGACTTATCTAGACAAGATAGTCCATCAATAGGCAACTCTAGCGGGGTTAATTAAATATTGGGCTTGATCTTTTGAATCAGTTAATCTCAATTACATGATAAGCCCAAATTCAATTTAACTGATCAAATCAATTACATGTAGCTCACTGAATAATCATATTATTTAATCAAGCAAACTAATATAACTATTAAATTAATTTAGTCTTTGATTAATCAATCAAATCAATTAATTAATTTACTCCATATACTTTCTAATCCAATTAGGTCTAACTAGTTTTTGACCCGATGCGATGCACAGGATGTGAATTTATAAATTTGTGTTTTTACCGTCGTATGTTGGCTTCTCATAAAGAGTAATGAATACAGTTAATGTTTTTTTTCCCTTTGACATAGTGTTTGTATGTGGACATTTCTTTGGAATGTTTTTATACTTTTAAGGTGAGGATATATTAATGACTATTTTTTTGGTTGTTAATCTTAAAAATAATATCATTTCTTGTATATGCTTTTATATCAATAAGTTCTATAAATCATATACCTAAATATAAATATTTCAAATATCGTATGTGTTGTTATAGTTACTGTACATATAAAATATATGAAAACAGAGAAAGGGATGACAGAATGGATATTATATTTAAGATTAACAACCAAAGAAATAGCCATCAATATATATATATATATATATATATCCACACATATGTATATCCTTTCTTATATATACTTTTCTTGTACCAAAAACATATGTATGTTACTATAGAATAATATTCTAGGATATTCTCATAATCTCTCTCCCTTGGTTAAATTTTCTTTTGACTTAATTTATAATAATGCGCACAAATACAACCATTTTGTGGCTTAATAATAGCTCAAGAAAAAAATATATTAATTGTATTCATTACATTTTTTATCTCATATTCATGTATTCTATCACCCTGCAATAAGAAAACTTGACATTTTACAAACCTTTATTGCTACAATCGATTTAAATATTGATACTATATTAAAACAAATAAATTCCAGACCTCTGCATCATGGAATACACACTCTAAGTTGTTCACATTGTTTCAATCATTGTATGCTAGTTTCTCGTAGAGTCGAACCAAATTGAGTTTCATTGCCCATTTTTGCTTAGCCATATCAACATCTTTAATCGGTGTGAGCATAGATGTTTCATTTCTTTAGAATGGGAGAGAATGATTGACAGAGGAGTTTATTAATATGAGTACTTGAATTGCACAAAAACTTTGCAAAGAAAGAAAACTACACCGCATAACCATATTTATAGATGAATTAGCAAGTATAATTAAGGAAAATATTTGGTTTAATTATTTATTATAAAGTATAAGCTTAATAGCATATTTTAATTTCTAATATTCTCTTTTGAAATCTCTTATTCGATATTTTGTAATTACTTTGCAAGAATTCCGGATTTTTAGTTGAGATAAGAATCTTATATTTCTTGATATTTGTTATGCAAAACCTTAATATTAGATTTTAATTTTCTATATTGATTTTTGGAATATATTTTTCAATATTTTGTATTTATTATGTAAGAGTTTTGAATTTGTAATTGAGATATGAACCTCATATTTTTGGAATATTTGTTATGCAAATAATATTATTACAAAATTATCAACCATAAATAATCAATGATTCCTTTATTTTTATTTTTATTTATGGATACAAATTTTATTGCAATCAAAGTCAAATAGTCAAACTTTCATATAATTGCAAAATTTACTATAATCAATGTATATTTTGAATAAATGAAATAAATAAATAATATATAATGAAAAATAAACTAATTAGAATCCCAAAAACACGTGTTTTATAGTTTTAATAAAATCAGGATAATGGTGAATCGTGTTTTACTAATTATAGAAGGGTGGTTTAGGTTGGAAAATATTTTGACTATAATTTTAAGTGACATGGTTATTATATATAGATATATATATATATATATATTAAAAAATATGTTTTATATTTGTCAACATAATTTTAGGAAAAAAGATACATTTCAAAAGAATAAAAATTATTCTATTTTAGATATACATAGATATAAAAAAGTGTCAAACATGAAAATTCATATTTAATTGTTAAAATATACTACTTTGAAGTTGAATAACAAAGTACATCGATAAGTATAAAAATAATTTATGTTAACCTGAAAAGTATGTTCATTAAATATTAAAAATGATTTTCTACATAGAAAACACTATTATGAATATAGTTTTATTTGATATAAATATATATATTTAATTTAGTATTACATAAATAAATGTAATGTTATGTATGGATATATATGATATATAAAGCATATACTATTTGGATACATTTTCTTCAATTAAAATAAATATTTTTTAATTAGATTTAATAAACTTAAATACAATTCTATATAATTATGAAGAAATGGGTTAAGCCCACCTAACAACTATACATATATCACAAATACCAAAATACATGAATTTACAAATTAATGTCCCATATCCAAAATGTATAATTATTATAACACATTACAAAATAAGTTTTTTTAATATATCTTATATCTATTTTGATGTGTATTTTTCATTTTATATATGCAATATGGGTGTCAAATTGATAATCGTAAAAGACGATTAATTTGATATATAACGTAAAAAAAGGATAAAAACAAAAAAGTTATTAAATTTTACAAAAGAAAAATAAAAAGACAAATATAATAATTAATGCAGTACACACATAGATTTGGAAATTTTATATTTAAATAATGCTTTGTTATTATATATACATATAGATTTTCCATAATTAATTTACTAATTACCAAAATCAATGTTACTTGTTATAATTATATTTTACTAATTCTATAATGGCGTTTTAGGCGGAAAAGTTTTTTGGTTACTATTTATAAGTGATTCTCTCTCTTTATATATATATATATATATATTAAATAATTCAATTACTCACTTCGAATATTTAATTCAATTATTAGATTAATTCAAGTCACAAATAATTAATCTCTATTAACTAATTGCATCTAACAATTGGGCAATTTTTAGATTGAATAAATGAAGGGTGGCGCTATTCACCCCCAAATTGATGAATACACCCACTATCATATAATTGCAAAAATATCATTTACTTAAAAGACTATATTACCCTTATTTAAAGAAAAAAATCTAAAATACACTTGCTTTCTTCTTGAACAAAATGAAACCTTTTTCTATAAACCTTAGATTTTTTCGAACACCCAAAACATTACGAGATATGGACAACGAATTCTAAACCTCGTGAATGTGCCTTTGGTTAGTCATTTTTTGTCGAGTAAAGAACAATCCCCTAAAACCGACCATGATGTGAATTCTACGAAGAATGTGCTATATTCCAATGATATAGGTTCGTAATGTATCTTATGGTTAGCACTAGATCCGATATTGCATATTACGTAAGTTGCTTGAGTAGATACATGTCTAATCTGGAATTATACATTGGAATCTTTGTTAAATGGCTTTTGCGATATTTGAAATATTCTTTGAATTATGGTCCGAAATTTGCTAAGTGCAAAGATGGGGTTAAATTGAAAGGTTATGTAGATTCTAATTATGCAAATGATAGGAATAATGAGAAAATCAACAACATCTTATGTGTTCACTTTGTGTGGTTCATGTGTTAGTTGGAAATCATAGTTCAAAGACATTGTTGCAGACCGTCTACAATCTGAATATGAGTATATTGCTTTAATCAAGCATTTAAAAAGCCATTTGGCTTAAAGGCTTGATTTATGAACTTGGCTTTCTTGATGGTAATGTTGTTGTATTTTCTCGATCAATCGGTATTATTCAACTGTGCAAGAATCCTGTTTTTCATGATTGAACTAAGCATATTGATGTTAGGTTTCATTATATTCGTAATATTGTTGTCAAATCCTTAGTTAATCTTGAAAAAATCCCTTCTAAATTTAATCATGCGAGATATGGGAACTAAGTGTTTGCCTGTTTGTAAATTTCTGTCTTGTCTAAAAATTCAATTATGATACATGTGATTGATCGGATCGTACTTGTTGGTTTTTTTCAGTTTATAACTTGCTTTGTGCTTGTTATAAATTATTTTGTGCCTTTGTATGTGCAATAAAGAAAAAAAAAAAGGCGACGATGATTGTGTGTGTATGTCCGAGTCGTAGGAACCTGAATTGTGCTAAGGTGGAGATGTTGGAATAGGGCCCAATTCAATTGGTAGCCCATAAAATATTTGTCCAGGCCCTTTGTTGAACAAACCAAAGCAACTGATCCTTATGTTTGACCGGATCGGTTTGACCCCACCGAGACACGCGGATCATTTTTGGTTTGAAATTGTGATTGGATTGAGGGTTTCAATCCCCCGGCCGTCCGTTTCCTGTATATACCCTTTACCCTTTGGAACCCCAGGTTTAATCCCAACAGTTTGAAATCTCTCTTCCTTCTTGTGTGCGCCTTCGAACTCTCCTTCTCTCTCTTAGATCTCTGCTTCTTTCTCTCTAAGATTCTTTGTGAATCTTTGTGAGTTTTTCAAGTGAGATTTTTGATTGTGTGCTCCGATTATCTTCTCGTTTGCTTGTTCGGTTCTTGGTTGGAGTTTTACTTCGTGCACAAGGTCAGCCTTCGGTTCCTGGTCTGCCCGTCCGTGTTGTTGTCCGATTTGGTGTCACTAGTTTGAAAGGAGGCAGGTCGGAGTAGCCTCATCAAGTTCCGGGGTGTGAATAGCGCCCCCATAAATGAATCCCTGCATTCTAATTGTGTGACCCTTTAGGTTAACAATTAATGTTAATAGTAAGCTTACAACTGATATAACTTAAGAATAAAAATTTAGTCGAATAATGAATCAAATTAATTGATATATAAATGATCTCTTTAATTTCAAGAACCTACAAATCATGTGAATACCTAACAAGTAGCATAATTAACCAGCATTAGGTAAAATAGCAAGTGAATTTATTTTAAATACAAGTGCATACATGTGTAGTCCTTTTGACGGTTAAATATTAGGCATGAATTATAAGCCAAAACCCAATTTTATTCTTTTTTGATTGGTAAGCCAAAACCCAATTGATTCTATTTCAAGTTCTAGTAATAATTAATCAATATTTATCATGTCGTAATGTCTTAATCAAGGTCTATGTTTCACGAATATAAAAACATAGGAGATTCCCATGTAAATAGGCGAGCGATGAATTCTATGTTGACCAATCACAAACCTCCCAGAATATCTCATTTGTAATTATCAGGTAATCAAAAGATAAATTAAAGTATTGCAAGATGTACACAAGTCTACCGTCGTGCCTCAATGACATTCTCGTCCTACGAACATGCATCATACGCACAAATCTTGGTGGACAATTCAATATCAAATCTTGAAAAGTTCATCGACTTAGAATCAGCTTAAGACCAAAGTCTTGGAGGCATGTTTCATAGTCGCCATTAAATGTGAAACGATGCTCCATATATAACTATATTTGGTCGAATGACTTTATCAAATTTGCAAGTAATAGAAATATATGCAAACCATACGGTAAAGAATACATATACAACAAATCAAATATATGCAACATTTATAAAAAAAACAGAAACTACATATTAATTTGGTACTATATAAATTTTTCTTATGAGTATTATATTTATGTTTATGTATAAGTATATTTATAAAATACAAACGTATATATAATACACATCATATGATTACATACACAACAAAGCAAATTTATGCAACATTTAACAGTTTGAGTTCGGGTCATGGTCTGAAATCAAAACCCAAACCAGCATCTTGGAGCTAGAAGAGGGTTAATTTGGTTTTAAAACCCAAAAGAAGTGAGTTTGTTTTGATTGAACCATGTTTCTCATTTAGGGTAGTACCAGATTAAGCTGCTCATCTATAAAGCTCATTTTGATTGAACGGTCTTTGTCTCAAACAACAAGTTTCTAGAAAAATATTCACATCAAACATAATTGTGCATATGGATCTTGGAAGTAAGAGATATAGGGCAATAAAATGCATATACTTACGGCTCGTTTGGTTTAATGGATAACTTGTGATTAGATAACTAATCACTTGTAATTATGTGTTTGGATCGTTGGATAAGGGCCCATGATAATACGTCCGGCCCGTGAGTGTATCCACAATATGACTGATAATTCATCCTACCCCCTTGATAATTTTATCCAGATTTAAAGGCTGAGTTGCTTTTACTTTTGTGCCCCTGAAATTTGATTATCAATTACTTGGTTGTCCTCATGTATTCTCCAATTTACATATCACTCCCAAATAAATATGCTAATCTTTTTCTCTCCCAAAAAACCCTATCCATCGCAAAGCGGATATCCCAATCTTGTTTTCCCTAATCCATGTCTGCAATTTGTGTATTTCCTACCATATCAACATAATTTCCTATAATTTATTAAAAAAAATATTTAATTAAGTATTAAGCGAAGCTTTTAATCATTATTAACAGCTATTTTTCGTGAAATTATTTTCCAAGGTTTTGTAATTTCAATTGACGGCTACAAGTTATCCATTAAACCAAACGAGCCGTTGTAGCTATGTATTCACATAAACTTCATTGTTTGATTTTTGGTTAACGAATTGGGTTTGAAAATTTTTAATTGTATGATGGCTTGGTCGAGATTGTTGGTTTATTTCTTTGTCTGTCTACAGTACTTGGAGGTTCTTTTTTCGACATGCATGTACTTTGTTTTTGAAATTTTATTTTTCTTCTAGAAGAGAGAAGGTAAAGAAGGATGCAATAGACAATAACATATAAGGGCTTATTTTTTTGAATTAAGAGTCATTTGGGACACACGGAGGAGTTTGAATTTTCTTTTGATGAATTCTTTCTGGTTAAGGCTGGCTGTTTTAGATACTTTTGTTAAGTGGGAAAATTCAAAATCACCCACATACACATCAATGTCTCTGTAAATAAGTTTCTTTGTTACCTAGATTACTATTGTAATTATTTAATCATGAGTTAGTAATCTACAGACTTGTTGATAGATTGCTACACATATTAACTATATGCATGATCTAATCTAAGTAAGTGACAAGGATTGTCTTGAGCAACTCCGAATGGATAGAAATGCATTCCGTAGGCTATGTTTCCTTGTGGAGAATGTTGGTGGTCTAGTTCCAACAAGAAATGTGCAAATAATTGAACAAGTAGCTATATTCTTGACAATTTTGGCTCATCACAAAAATATCGGGTCGTCAAGTTCGATTTCAAAAGGTATGGGTACACAATAAGCATACACTTCAATGTAGTGCTTGAAGCTGTCCTTAGGCTCCACACTTTGTTGTTGGTTGATCCTGAACTTGTTGATGAAAATTGCACAGATTTTCAATGGAAATGGTTCAAGGTAAACATAACAAGCTATCAATTTATATATGATCCAGTGACAAATTATTATCGTCTTGACCAAACCCAATTCGTTGAGCAAGCTCTCCAAGTCGACTATTACTCTCCTCTCAAAATGATGTCATCACATCAACATCAACAAGTCTTCTCTTTTTGGACTTTCGATTCTTTTGGGTCGCACTACTCTCACCTCCACATGCAGAAATAGTGTCTTCGAGTTTTGGCTGGGAGTTCAGTGGTGAAGGAGTTTGCTCATATGTGGATCTTTGCACGTTAGATGCTCCTCCAACGGACTGTCCACCACTTAAAACTTCATGGACAACATCTGGAAATACCTGCGCATTCTCCCCAGTTGTGCGGTCTTTGCCGAATATCCCACTCCAATCTTTAAAGAGATGCCATGATTTGTATCTCATGGTCTTAAGCATTTAGATCCATCTAAATTAATAAAAAACCAGTTGTCACAATGAAATGCATAAATTTTAACTAAACAACATTTGTATGAGTTAATAAATCGCAATTAATAATTACCTTTACATAATCATTCCATTGTTCATTGGTATCCACAATGATTGTGTTAGTCGTATCATTCCAACCAAATCCAGATGTCCGCAACATCATCGCGAGTGAACCGTAGTTTTTTTTCCACACGTGTATCTTTGAGGCAATATGCGGTTCAACCCTTAAATCAGTTCCAAGTATTCTGGAACATCATCCTGTAAAGGGTCAACAACCATTGTAGTGCGAAAGAAATTATGAAGTAGATAACAATCCATAATTACACGATTTTGAGTCTTAATAGGATAGAATGAATTACTCCTCAAAATCGCCCATCTATACTTCAATAAAGCAAATGACCGCTCAATAAAGTTTCTAGCCTTAGCATGTCTTAAGTTGACCAGTTCCCTACAGTCTCGTGGTGCTGCTGATCCGGAAGAGAATTCGTCTAAATGATATCTAACACCTCTATATGGAGCAAGAAATCATGTACTATTGGTGTATCCACAATCACACAAGTAATAATTACCAAAAATATAATCGAAGATTAGGTTTAAACATTTAGTTAGAATGATATACTTCTCAAACTGTATGAATGATATTAAATTAATAATGAATGTTTTAAATTTTTAAAAAGCTTTGTGATGGTTTCATACCAGTAGGCACCCTCAAACCGTTTGGCCTTGTAATTGCATCTCTAAGGACACGACTATCAGCAGACCCTTCCCAACAACTCAACACAAATGAATAATTCATTGTTCGATCACAAACGACAAGCACATTTACTGAGACATCACCTTTTTGATTTCTATATCGCGGTTTCACACTTAAAGGGACTCGAACATTAATGTATGTACCGTCTAATGCGCCTAGACAACCCTAGTAAAAATTAAATTAGACGTTTGTAAGTCACACATGTTTGTTTTTGGTTGATTATGTTTTGAATCCAAAAAACGACAAAGTCAGATCTGACGCAGATTAAAGAAATGAATTTCTTCGAGTGGAGGACAGGCTTATTGTTTCAAAACAACTTTGCAACAACAACAAAGATTTGGACCTTTTTCTAATCCTTGACGATGAGTTCAAATCTGTCATGGTCAAAATGATGATCGAATGAAGACTTTAATCAATTGGTCGGTTTTATTGCAATTCAGTTATTTCTTGCTATCTATTTATGCTTTGCATGTGATTTGAAACAATAGTCACATAGATACTTTTATGAACTCAACAGTCTTTTTAAAAATTCCACCAACATTATAGTGTTATATGATTTTGGCAATACCACCAGCAAATAGGTGATATGATTATGATTCCTATTTCTCTATCGTCCGATTTTTTGGCTAGGAACCGAAATTCTCTACAGATAATATGTCATTCTTTATGTGTGATTTGAATTCCATTTTAGTTTGCTTGTATGTTATGAAGTTTGTTTTGGTAACAATTCTCCTACTAAAAACTTTTTGATGACTTTTTGTAATATTGACATAACAGCGCAAAAATTCTACTTCCCAGCTTTAAAAACTGAAGTTTTTTATAAAATAAATTACCCAGGCTCTTCGTGAATATAATATGCAACCAACTACCACTTATTACTTACCATATATTCATATATGATGGAAGTGGTCTTTTGGCAAAACCAAATCGTCACGTCAATTTACACACACAAATCCATATTCAATGAGGTAGGTTGGTAAGTAACTGTCTATCAAGGAATAAATGTGAATTGTAATAGTCACATTGGTAACATCAACCATTCAAGCCAACACTTTTCTATTTAAGTCCCAAAAGTTGAATCTACTGACATGCCCAAACAAAGCCAAAAATCTGAAAAACCATCTCTCTACAAAAAGGTACGTGTTTTGTAGTTCTGTAGATACACTAAAATTTTTGTTTGCAACTGATGTTGGATTTCTTTTTTTGGCAGAAACGCTTTAATTGTTTTTGAAATAAAAAACAAGATTTAATCGTAAAAAATCCAAACAGTTTTAATAGTTCATTTTAATGCTCGTCAAAGAATATATAGTCATCTATTGTCATTATACGAAACCAATTACCATTCTTCATATTTTTGCTCCATATAAGATTCACACATCTTCAGTAATGTCTTTGAATATGTGTATGTTCCATATATTATGTTTTGCTCCATATATGTTGTTTTTGCTCCGTATAAGTTTAATATATTTCTTTTCACAGAAAAATGGTGAGATCTAGAAATCAAATTGCAGCGAGTCATTTACGAGGTGTCGAGTGGACTGAACTGGAAGAAGAACATTGCTATGACATATTCAAACATCTTTGTCGTGCCAAGAACAATCTCGACGATTTTCGTGTATTCAATGACATCTTCCTGGAACTAGCCCGGATGTTGTCTGCGAGGCTCCATAAAGATTTCTCTGTTGACAAGGTTAAGGCAAAAATACATAGGCTTCGCACACACTACCAGGCATTTGTTGAGTACACTGAAATTGCATGAGTCGAGCTCAGCGAAGATGACAGGACTATAAACATTGCACCACTCTACTAGAATGTTGTTGAGAAGGTAGTTTGTTTGGATTTCATTGCTCGTACATGCAAATATTTTAAATCAAATTTTCTTGTAAACACTAAAGTCGTTTTTTTGGTTGCTTATATATAAATAGGAGACCAACATGCAACGATTCTTCCACGCTAATGGGTTTCCATATTTTCGATAATTCAAAGAAATCTTCGAGATTAAATGTGCAACCCGTATTGACTTTGGTGAGGCTCGTGGTTATTACCCGTACGAACCACTTGTAGTTGAGGAGTTATATTTGGTTGACTACGACTCCGATGAAATGTGGTCGAGCGATAAGGATGATGATGGAATATTCGAGAGGATACCCGACTTGGGAGATTATTGGCGTGCGTGGACCACCGGCAAATGACGCAGAAGATGAATCCAAATCAAACTTTGATAGTAAATAAGATGCTTGGCAATAGGTGATGATGTTTTGGGGTCAGTTACTCGAAAAAAGTTTTTAAGTTTTATTTTCTATAATTGCATGTAGGTCTATCCGTCGTACTTAGGTTGTTGTTTTTAATTTCCATATATTTAAATCTGTAGTGTGTAACAACCTGTCCAAATTTTCATTAACTTAAATATAAATATATGGGCAGTTTGTGTTAACTTTATTGTCATATAGTTTAATTTAACAAATTTACAAGGCCATATTCTCATTAATGCAGTAGGACAATAATACTGATGATGATTATAGAAATAAGGTCTGTATGAAATACATTACATATTTCCTAAATAATGGTAAGCACCGTTTCCGTGCAAATAAGACAATTGAATGCATGTTGACATTAAATCGTATAATTACTGCATTTTTTTATTTTTTTATGAACACTAATAAAAGAAAACTCTGATTCAACAAAAATAATAATTAAAGTAAATCTCACACAAATGTACGTACTTCTTTTCATGAAAATATATAACAATTTAATTAGGATACTACTCCGATAACATCAACATTGCGTACACGTATACAACAAATCGATCAATGAGACATAAAAACGGGTATTTGCCCAAATACTTTTAAAAATTAATCATACTACCACAAGAACAAACCACTTAAAAGGTCAAAATAAAAACACAACCTTCCGTCATAACGCATACCGTAAATTGGAAAGCGAGACACACTTACAAGTCGAGATATCAGAAATCTTCCATTGCCTTGCCATCACGGAGGAGCACAAGAACCACTTGTGTCGACGCTCTTTGTACTTTTAACATAGTGACGGAGGAGCATAAGAACCACTTGTGTCGACGCTCTTTGCACTTTCCGTCACTATGTTAAAAGTACAAAGAGCGTCGACACAAGTGGTTCTTGTGCTCCTCCGTGATGGCAAGGCAATGGAAGATTTCGGATATCTCAGCTTGTAAGTGTGCCTGTTTTCCAATTTACAGTATACGTTATGACGGAAGGTTGTATTTTTATTTTGACCTTTTTAAGTGGTTTGTTCTTGTGGTAGTATGATTAATTTTTAAAAGTATTTGGGCAAATACCCGTTTTTATGTCTCGTTGATCATTTGTTGTATACGTACGCAATGTTGATGTTATCGGAGTAGTATCCTAATTAAGTTGTTATATATTTTCATGAAAAGAAGTACGTACATTTGTGTGAGATTTACTTTAATTATTATTTTTTTTGAATCAGATTTTTCTTTTATTAGTGTTCATAAAAAAATTAAAAAAACGCAGTAATTATACAATTTAATGTCAACATGCATTCAATTGTCTTATTTGCACGGAAATGGTGCTTACCATTTTTTAGGAAATATGTAATGTATTTCATACAGACTTTATAAGTTAATGTGCACTAAATATCTATAATCATCATCATCAATATTGTCCTACTGCCTTAATGAGAATGTGACCTTGTAAATTTGTTAAACTTAAACTATATGATAATAAACTTAACACAAACGGCCCATATATTTATATTTAAGTAAATGAAAATTTGTACAGGTTGTTACACTCTACAGATTTAAACATATGGAAATTAAAAACAACAACCTAAGTACGACGGATAGACCTACATGCAATTATAGAAAATAAAACTTAAAAACTTTTGCCGAGTATCCGACCCTAAAACATCATCACCTACTGCCAAGCTTCTTATTTACTATCAACGTCTAATTTGGGTTCATCTTCCGCGTCATTTGCCGGTGGTCCACGCACACCAATAATCTCCCAATCGGGTATCCTTTCTAATATTCCATCATCATCCTCATCAATCGACCACATTTCATTGGAGTCGTAGTCATCCGAAGATAACTCCTCAACTACGAGTGGTTCGTCCGGTAAAACCGTTAGTCCAAGTGGCTACAATAATCTAGAGGGGGTGAATAGATTATCCCGGTTTTTCGATTTTGCCCTCTTTTTCAAAAGACTCAAGCAATGAAATGCTAAATGCGGAAAGTAAATAACACACGTCGATTTATAGTAGTTCAACCCACCTAGGGCCTAATCTACTACCACCCCAAGATATCCAGGGATGGATTTCAAAAAAAAAAAAAAAAGATTTTATTAATTTACCAAAAATTAATACAACACCTTGAGGATTACCACAACCTCTTTCACCACCTTGAGGATTACCACAATCCTCTTACAACACCTTGAGGATTACCACAACCCTCTTACGACACCTTTGAAGATTACCACAACCTTCAAACACTTATCATCTAGATCACCCAAGTGTATTCTTACCACAAGAATACTCACAAGGATGTCTTGTGTTGAATGATGACCAAAATCAAGATTACGATTTCAAGAATGATTGATACAAGATGAGTACAAGTGTAATCAAGAATTGAAAGCCTAGACCTCAAATATGTGCAAGTGAAAGTGCTTAGGCTAATACAACAAGATATATGAAAGTGTTTGCTCAATTGCTCTTTGCTTGTATATTGTGTTGTATCTTGTTGCTTGAATGGAGCCTCTATTTATTGGAGAGGACTTGGCTTTCATTTCCGACAATGGCTCCTCATTGGGGAGTGATTTGCTGCAAAACAAACCATTTAAAATGATCAATATAGCCGTTAGAAATCAATCCCACAAAATAGGGAAAAGTCATTAAAAACGCAACGGATAGTTTTTGATAAACATGGGGTTTGACCGGTCGCGCAGAGATAAGATTGAAATTGAATTCTGCGAATTTTTACACAGGGGGACCGGTCGGGGGTGCGACCGGCCGCTCTTAGCTGTGACGGTTGCCTTGAAGAATTTACGAAACAGAGAAGTGCGGAACAAAATCCAACTCCAGTGCAGTACAGTCGCCCACCGGTCGACCGCACTGGTCGACTGTCGGCCGTCGCCCCGCCCTATTTTTCTTACGCCCCATTTTTTGTTTCTCACTCAACTCAGTACGAGTTGCCCTATAGGGCGACCAGTCGAGCTCGAAACAAATGTGTTGTCCAATTTTTATTGAAAATAAACTCCAAGAAAATCAGAAAAGAAAAATAGTAAAAACATTTTAAGTTGATCTAAGTATTTAGACAACATTTAGGGACATTGTTTTGGTTTAAAAACTCATTTGAACAAAATCGAACATAATCATCAAAATCATGATAGAAACATTTATCTAACAAACTCCCCTTTTTGATGATTACAAACCAAAACAATTTTCTTTGAGGACGATTTGAAAAACGAATAAAATTTTCGGTTTACAAGTAAACTATCCGTTAGAGGTATTTCATACAAAGCTCCCCTATTTATGAGCATATCAACAAACGATTATTATAAGTAAGAAGCACAAGCTATAACAAGCCTATATAAGATGCATCATGAGCTAAGAAGCTCCCCTGTCACAATACTAATTAATCAATTTCATTTGAGTCCAAAATTCAAGCCATGGACTAGGTATTCGAGTCCACAATACTTATTGCGAGCTTTTATTAGCTTTTCTTGAGCTAACGAGCGAATATCCTATTTTTCCCCTTTGGAATCATCAAAAAGAATGTTAGAATGGTGAAAACACCATACAATAATATCAAAGTGCGCCAAAGGGACGGTTTATTAACCGTTGAGCAATTAAAGCGTAACAATCCAAGGAAAATGGGAGAAATGTAATATGAAGAGTTCATACGCTCGTTTTGTTTACCAAATCATGATCTCAATAAGTATAGAAGACTTTTGAAAGCAAGAGAATCATGTATAAGTTGAAATTTTCATTGCGACATTTCATCGAACACTTTGTGTGCGTAAAAAATAAAAAAGGTTGTATATAACCCTTGTAAATGTTTCAAGCCAAAAATTTTATCACCAATTCACCTTAATCAATATACAATTCAACATACTAGATAAGCTCATCAAAATCATATGCAAAAATTATCAAGAAATATACTATAAGGTCATTAACTCAAGGGTTCAACCCAATTGAGCAAAAGAAGAGAAATTCTTACCATTTGATCGGAAAAGATGAGCCATGATGATGATGGTCATGCTATATAACGTCCATGTTGTGAAAAAAATGCATGAAAACCATTTTTGAATGAAATATGTGAAAATTTGGCAAAGGGGACGAAAAATGGCCAAAATAAGTTAAACTTGCGAATGCTGAAGACAGAACCATTTTAATCCAAGATTTTGCTTAGGGCGACCGGTCGTGGTTGAGGGCGACCGGTCGACGTTGAGGGCGACCGGTTGCCCTCAACCCCTTCAGCCCACTGTCTGTCAGTTTTTCCAAAATCCGAATTTTCAACCAAAAATCCGATTTTTCGCCCCTAAGTTTTAAAAACGTGCAAAATGCAAACGTAAGCTTCATTCAATATGCATTATGCCTAACCGAGCTCATATTGATGAAAAATTCTCGGAAGATAGCGGTTTTGTAAAAATGTCCACTAATTGATCTTGAGATGGTACAAAAGATATCTCAATTTTACGTTTTAAAACACAATCCCTTAGAAAATGATGTCGAATCTCAATATGTTTAGTACGGTTAAGATGAACCGGGTTTTGAGCAATATTTATAGCGGATATATTATCACAAAAGATAGGTACATTTTCAAAAGAGCATTTGTAATCCGCTAAGGTTTGTTTCATCCAAAGAAGTTGAGTACAACAAAATGCGGCGAAAATATATTCGGCCCGGCCGTTGAAAGAGAAACACGATTTTGCTTCTTTGAAAACCAAGAAACTAGGCAATCACCTAAAAATTGACAAGATCCGGAAGTACTTTTCCGATCATCAATATTTCCGCATAATCCGAATCACTATAACCTTTAAGACAAAAATTTTCATTCTTTGGATAAAATAAACTAGCGGTTAAATAAAATAAACTACCAATCATACCTCGATACTTTGATTCATCCACGGACTTGCCTTTCTCATCTTTGTCAATTTTGACATTTGTTGCCATGGGAGTGGAGACGGTTCTTCCTTCTTCAATGCCGAACTTTTTCAAAAGTTCTTTTGTATACTTAGATTGTGAAATGTAAATACCTTCTTGACATTGCTTAATTTGGAGTCCAACAAAAAGTTGAGCTCCCCATCATGCTCATTTCAAATTCTCCTTGCATCAACTTAGAGAATTTCTTGCATAAAGAGTCATTAGTAGCACCAAAGATAATATCATCAACATAAATTTGCACAAGTAAACAATCTTGCCATTTTTCAAAAACAGAGTTGTATCAATTTTACCTCTTATAAAACCATTTTGTAAAAGAAAAGAACTAAGTCTATCATACCATGCACGGGGTGCTTGTTTTAAACCATACAAGGCCTTTTAAGTTTATAAACATCATTAGGCCTAGAAAAATTTTCAAACCCGGAGGTTGTTTTACATAGACTTCTTCTTGAATAATACCATTTAAAAAGGCGGATTTAACATCCATTTGGTAAAGTTTGAAATTTTTAAAACAAGAATAGGCAAGTAAAATACGAATAGCTTCTAAACGTGCTACGGGTGCAAAAGTTTCATCATAGTCAATACCTTCTTCTTGACAATACCCCTTGAGCTACTAACCTTGCCTTATTTCGAACAATATTGCCTTGATCATCAAGTTTGTTTTGAATACCCATTTTGTACCAATAATGGTTTGAGAAGGAGGACAAGGTACCAATTCCCATACATCATTTCTTTCAAATTGATTCAACTCCTCTTGCATCTCTAGGAACCAATCCTCATCCTCAATAGATTCTTTAGCATTTTTAGGCTCCTTTTGAAAAATAAGAGCTTTCTCGGCAAATTTTCTCCGAGTCATCACTTTGTCAAGGGGATCACCAATAATAAGATCTTTTGGGTGATCTCCCTTAAATTTCAATGCAACGGGAAGATCCGAGATATCACCTCTATCTTCTTGAGGACCTTTTGAAGTGGACGGTTGATCATTTGATGTAGACGGTTGATCATCAATTTCAATCATATCCTCTTCATCACTTTCATCATTAGGAATTCTTTCAACTCCCGAAGCTTCATTGAATTTAACATGGATGGATTCTTCAACAACTCCACTAGTCTTATTGTAAACTCGATATGCTTTGCTTTTGTTGAATATCCCATAAATATTCCTTCATCGGCCTTAGGATCAAGTTTGTCCAATTGATCCTTGGTATTCAAAATAAAGCATTTACAACCAAATATCTTGAAATAACTAATATTTGGAGTTCTTCCTTTCCAAAGCTCATATGGAGTTTTATTCATTTTAGGATGAATATAAACTCGATTAATGACATAGCAAGCGGTACTTACGGCTTCGGCCCAAAAATATTTTGGAAGTGAGAATTCATTGAGCATGGACCAACTCATTTCTTGTAATGTCCGATTTTTTCGTTCGGCTACTCCATTTTGTTGAGGTGTCCTTGGAGCCGAGAAATTATGAGCATATCCTTTGGTTTCACAAAATACTCTAAATTCACCGTCAAATTCTCCACCTAGATCGCTTGAATAGACTTGATAGTATCTTCTTTTTCATTCTCAATAAGTCTACACAACTTAACAAACTCATTAACGACATCGCTTTTATTGGTAAGAAAAAGAGCCCAAGTATATCTAGAAAAATCATCGACGATAACAAAAGTGTAATGTTTTCCACTTAGACTAGCCGTACCAATATCCCCGTACAAATCAAGGTGAAGCATTTGTAGGGGTTTGGTTGTGGAAATTTCATTTTTGGGCTTAAAACTACTCTTAACTAATTTGTTCTTTTGACAAGTGTCACATAAGCCAAGATTTTCAAAATTGAATTTGGGTAGTCCTTTCACATGTTGGTTTTTGTAAATATTTTTCAAATTCTTGTATCCAACATGTCCAAGTCGCCTATGCCATAAACTAGTTAAATCATTATTGGCGACTAAACAAGAAACATTTTGACTAACCAAATCACTTGTACAAATTTTGTAAAGATTGCCTTTTCTATTTGCTTCACAAATAATTTCACCATTTTTAAGTATAAGGCATTTTTCTTTATTAAAGGAAACATCATATTTTGAATCACAAAGTTGGCTAACATTTATCAAATTAAACTTAAGCCCTTCAACTAATAGAACATTACTAAGAGAGAAAGAAGAGTTACCAATTTCTCCATTTCCAAGAATTTTTCCTTTGCCATTGCCGAACATGACCATACCCTCTTCTTGGAGCTTGATGTTGGTAAAAAGTTCTCTCCTCCCAACCATATGGCGTGAACATCCGCTGTCCACGAGCCATTTTGAATCTTCCATTGTGGTTATAGCCCCTATTACCTACAAAAGAATTTCTTTTAGGTACCCTATAATTTTGGGGTCCATGGGGGTTAGTCTTGAGACCTTTGGGGCTCCAAACATGTCTTGAGCTATTTCTCAATTTGCAATTATTAGCATAATGTCCAACTTTGCCACAATAAAAACAAGTATGAGTATTATAATTATTAGCACGTACAAAAGTCGGACCTTGGTTATTTTTCTAAAAAACACTTTGAAATGGCTTATAACCAAGTCCCGATTTGGAATGCTCACCTCTTTATGCATCTAAAATTTTTGTGACTTTATCCGTACTTATGTTGAAACGATGCACATCATTTTTCAAACATTCAATATCTTTTGTGAGCAATTCCTTTTTCGGTTTCAAGAGAATGAATTCTAGTAAGAGTAAGAGCATGAGCTTTGTCTAGAGATTCATAAGAGGTAAATAATTTTTCCTTTTCAACCTTAATCTCCTTATGCTCCTTTTTTAAATTTTTGTATTTAACGATTAAATTTTGAAACTCAATTTGCAATTTATCAAAATCACATTGCAAGTCATCAACTATGGAGGAAGTAGAAGAATTTGAGTGTACCTCATTGTTTTCATCGCCTATAGCCATGAGACCGTGTTCGGTTTCTCCTTCCTCATCGGTTGTTTCGAGTAGTTCATTCCATGTTTTGACTTCCGCATTTAGAGCCTTCTTTTTTGTGAAAGGCTTCTTTTCTTTTGCTCCTCTTCACCGAGCTTGGGCAATCAAGCAATGAAGTGCCGGGTTTTCCGCATTTAAAGCAAGCATTATCTCTTGGGTTTCTTGCTTTATTTTTATTTACAAATTTTGCAAATTTTCGAACAAGTGTGGTCGTCTCCTCATCATCATCATCATTATCATAGTATGCATTATTAGAAGAAGAAGCAAGACCTTTAGGAATAATTTGCATACCCGATTGATTTGTGGATGGTTTGGAATTTTTCCTCTCCTTGAGATAGACTTCATAGATGAGTAGATTTCCAATAAGCTCATCAAACTTGAGTGTCTCAAGATTTTGTGCCTCCGTGATTGCCGTTACTTTTTTTTGGACCATGAGCCGGGAAGTGCATTCAATACCTTGGTCATCTTGTCTTCTTCGGAGATGACTTTGCCGAGGGCCACAAGAGGATTGACAATATTGTCAAGCCTTTCCACCCTCTTGGAGATGCTTTCGCCATCGGACATGTTAAAGTTTTCAAGTCTTTAACAAGCATGGTCTTTCTTGCTTGCTTGACTTTCTTAGTCCCTTCATAGATTATTTCCAATATTTCCCAAACCTCATGTGCCGACCTTATGCCTCTTATGCGATTGTACTCGGTGGCGGTAAGAGAACAATGCAAAATATTTAAGGCATTACCATTTAAAGAGAAAGCCTTTTTGTCGTTTTCATCAAACTCCTTGAAAGGTTTAGGAGCCAATGTGCCATCCTCCGATTTCTTTGTTGGTTGATCAACTCCTTCAATGACCACATTCCAAATGTCGAACTCACCACTTGTAGGAAGCACTCCATACGGTCTTTCCAAAACGCGTAGTTGTTGGCGTCGAATAGTGGTGGCTTATTGGTGGAGGCGCTCCGGTGGTGAGATGAGCATCATTTGTAGCCATGGATCTTTCCTCTTTACTCGAACGAGCTAGCCAAAGAGTTTGGCTTTGATACCACTTGTTAGTCCAAGTGGCTACAATAATCTAGAGGGGGTGAATAGATTATCCGGTTTTTCGATTTTGCCCTCTTTTTCAAAAGACTCAAGCAAAAATGAAATGCTAAATGCGGAAAATAAATAGCACACGTCGATTTATAGTAGTTCAACCCACCTAGGGCCTAATCTCTACCACCCCAAAGATATCAGGGATGGATTTTAAAAAGAAAAAAAAAGATTTTATTAATTTACCAAAAATTAATACAACACCTTGAGGATTACCACAACCCTCTTTCACCACCTTGAGGATTACCACAATCCTCTTACAACACCTTGAGGATTACCACAACCCTCTTACGACACCTTTGAAGATTACCACAACCTTCAAACACCTATCACCTAGATCACCCAAGTGTATTCTTACCACAAGAATACTCACAAGGATGTCTTGTGTTGAATGATGACCAAAATCAAGATTACAACTCAATAATGATTGATACAATATGAGTACAAGTGTAATCAAGAATTGAAAGCCTAGACCTCAAATATGTGCAAGTGAAAGTGCTTAGGCTAATACAACAAGATATATGAAAGTGTTTGCTCAATTGCTCTTTGCTTGTATATTGTGTTGTATCTTGTTGCTTGAATGGAGCCTCTATTTATAGGAGAGGACTTGGCTTTCATTTCCAGACATTGGCTCCTCCTGGGGAGTGATTTTCTGCGAAAGAAACCATTTAAAATGATCAATATAGCTGTTAGAAATCAATACCACAAAATAGGGAAAAGTCATGCAAAAACGCAGCGGATAGGATAGTTTGATAAACAGGGGTTCGACCGGTCGCGCAGAGATAAGATTGAAATTGAATTCTGCGAATTTTTACACAGGGGGACCGGTCGGAGGGGGGTGCGACCGGTCGCCCTTAGCTGTGACCGGTTGCCCTTGAAGAATTTACGAAACAGAGAAGTCTGGAACAAAAATCCAACTCCCAGGTACAGGTCGCCCGCCGGTCGACCGGTCGACCGGTCGCCCTGCCCTATTTTTCTTACGCCCCATTTTCTGTTTCTCAGCTCAACTCAGGTACGGGTTGCCCTATAGGGCGACCGGTCGAGCCTGAAACAAATGTGTTGTCCAATTTTTTATTGAAAATAAACTCCAAGAAATACTCCGAAAAATAGTAAAAACATTTTAAGTTGATCGGAAGTATTTAGACAACATTTAGGGACATTGTTTTGGTTTAAAAACTCATTTGAACAAAATCGAACATAATCATCAAAATCATGATAAAAACATTTATCTAACAAAAACCACGAGCCTCACCAAAGTCAATACGGGCTACACGTTTAATCTTGATGATTTCTTTGAATTCTCAAAAATCTGGAAACCCATTAGCGTGGAAGAATTGTTGTATGTTGGTATCCTATTTATATATAAGCAACCAAAAACGACTTTAGTGTTTACAAGAAAATCTGATTTAAAATATTTGCATGTTCGAGCAATGAAATCCAAACAAACAACCTTCTCAACAACATTCCAGTAGGGTGGTGCAATGTTTGCAGTCCCATCATCTTTGTACAGCCCGACTCCTGCAATTTCAGTGTACTCGACAAATGCCTGGTAGCGTGTGTGAAGCCAATGTAGTTTGGCCTTAACCTTGTCAACAGAGAAATCTTTACGGAGCCTCGCAGACAACATCCGGGATAGTTCCAGGAAGATGTCATTGAATACACGAAAATCGTCGAGATTGTTCTTGGCACGACAAAGATGTTTGAATATGTCATAGCAATGCTCTTCTTCCAATTCAGTCCACTCGACACCTCGTAAATGACTCGCTGCAATTTGGTTTCTAGTCATCACTATTTTTCTATGAAAAAACATATTAAATTAATATGGAGTAAAAACAACATATATGGAGCAAAAACATAATATATGGAACAGACAAATATTCAAAGACATTACTGAAGATGTGTGGATCTTATATGGAGCAAAAACATGAAGAATGGTAATTGGTTTCGAATAATGACAATAGATGACTATATATTTTTTGACGAGCATGAAATGAACTATTAAAACTGTTTGGATTTTTTTACGATTAAATCTTGTTTTTTATTTCAAAAACGATTAAAGCGTGTCTGCCAAAAAAAGAAAGCCAACATCAGTTGCAAACAAAAAGTTTAGTGTATCTACAGAACTACAAAACACATACCTTTTTGTAGAGAGATGGTTTTTCAGATTTTTGGCTTTGTTTGGGCATGTCAACAGATTCAACTTTTGGGACTTAAATGGAAAAGTCTTGGCTTGGATGGTTGGTGTTACCAATGTGACTATTACAATTCACATTTATTCCTTGATAGACAGTTAATTACCAACCTACCTCATTGAATATGGATTTGTGTGTGTAAATTGACGTGACGATTTGGTTTTGCCAAAAGACCACTTCCATCAGATATGAATATATGGTAATTAATAAGTAATAAGTGGTAGTTGGTTGCATATTATATTCACGAAGAGCCTGGGTAATTTCTTTTATAAAAAACTTCAGTTTTTAAAGAGGGGAAGAAGAATTTTTGCGTTGTTATGTCATATTATAAAAAGTCATCAAAAAGTTTTTAGTAGAAGAATCGTTACAAAAATAAACTTCATAACATACAAGCAAACTAAAATGGAATTCAAATCACACATAAAGAATGACATATTATCTGCAGAGAATTTCGGTTCCTAGCCAAAAAATTGAACGACAGAGAAAGTTGAATCATAATCATATCACCTATTTGCCGGTGGTATTGCCAAAATCATATAACATTATAATGTTGATGGAATTTTTAAGACACTGTTGAGTTCATAAAAGTATCCATGTGACTATTGTTTCAAATCGCATGCAAAGCATAAATAGATAGCAAGAAATAACTGAATTGCAATAAAACCGGCCAACTGATTAAAGTCTTCCTTCAAGCATCATTTTGACCATGACATATTTGAACTCATCGTCAAGGCTTAGAAAAAAGTTCAAATCTTTGTTGTTGTTGCAAAGTTGTTTTGCAACAATAAGCTTGTCCTCCACTGCCAAGAAATTCATTTCTTTAACGGCGTCAAATGCAGCTTGTCGTTTTTTGGATTTGTCTTGATCAAACCCAATTCGTTGAGCAAGCTCTCCAAGTCGACTATTAGTCTCCTCACAAAATGTTGTCATCACATCAATAAACCTCCCTTCTAGCTCATCAACATGTCTTCTCTTTTTGGACTTTCGATTCTTTTGGGTTGCACTACTCTCACCTCAACATGCAGAATTAGTGTCTCCGAATTTTGGCTAGGAGTTCGGTGGTGGAGGAGTTTGCTCATGTGTGGATCTTTGCACGTTAGGTGCTTCTCCAACGAACTGTTCGCCACTTAAAACTTAATGGACAACATCTGCAAATACCTGCGCATTATCCCCAGTTGCGCGGTCTATGCTGAATATCTCACTCCAATCTTTTAAGAGAGGCCATAATTTGTATCTCATGGTCTTAGCATTTGGATCCGTCTAAATTAAAAAAAAACAGTGGTCACAATGAAATGCATAAATTTTAACTAAACAACATTTGTATGAGTTAATAAATGCAATTAATAATTAACTTTACATAATCATTACATTGTTCATCGGTATCCACAATGATTGTGTCAGTCGTATCATTCCAACCAAATTCAGATGTCCGCAACATCATAGCGAGCGAACATTAGTATTTTTTCCACACGTGTATCTTTGAGGCAATATGCAGTTCGACCCTTAAATCAGTTCCAGGAAAAGCCTTAACCACAAATTTTTCCAAAATATGTTGGTATCCATTTTTAAATCCATTGTCACATTTCCAACTCGTGGCTACCAGCTTCTTTAATGCATTTAACAAAATGTGTTCCTCTTGTGGAGTCCAAGACCTCCTACAACTACGTGCACTCGTGGATTTACCAACACTTGCTGATGATTCCATGTGCCCTATTCAACCAAAGCCAAAAAAGCCTCAAAGAAGGTTAATTGTTGTGATAATACAATTTGAGTTAGTTTCCCATATTTCACACATGTTTAGTATGTCAGTTTTGTCATTCACACATCATGAACAATATCAGGATTTACACATTACATATTATCTGAAATTATGATATAAAACACCTCAACATAAATGGAAAATCACAATAGTACTACATTAAATCATAGTACTTAACAGAAAGTTAAACAATACACTACAGAAAAGTACATAGAAGTTGTGAAGTGGTCAATTACAACAACAGTGCCTATGGCAACAACATTTGGCAAACTAAAAATTAGAAACATTAAACACTAATCAGTTCTATCTCAATTGATGATGCGGTTGTCAAGAATTCCCAATGTCACATAGAAGTTAATTGTTTCCCCGCCATTCATTGAACATTTCTATGGCTATCGTTTCACGCCAATTTGTCTATACTTGTGATGTTTGAACTTAGTCTACATAATCAAGATCGGGTTGTGCGTCACCACCTCCTACCAAGTATTCTCGAACTTCATCCTCTAAGGGGTCAACAACCATTGTAGTGCGAATGAAATTATGAAGTAGACAACAAGCCATAATTATACGATTTTGAGTCTTAATAGGATAGAATGAATTACACCTCAAAATCGCCCATCTATACTTCAATAAAGCAAATGACCGCTCAATAATGTTTCTAGCCTTAGCATGTCTTAAGTTGAACAGTTCCCTATAGTCTCGTGGTGCTGCTGATCCGGAAGAGAATTCGTCTAAATGATATCTAACACCTCTATATGGAGCAAGAAATCTTTGACCATTAGTGCATCCACAATCACACAAGTAATAATTACCTAAAATATAATCGAAGATTGGGTGTAAAATTTAGTTAGAATGATATATTTCTCAAACAGTATGAATGATATTGAATTAATAATGAATGTTTTAAAATTTTAAAAAACTTTGTGATGGTTTCATACTAGTAGGCACCTTCAAACTGTTTGGCCTTGTAACTGTATCTCTAAGGACACGACTATCAGCAACAGACCCTTCCTAACCACTCAACACAAATGAATAATTCATTGTTCGATCACAGACGACAAGCACATTTACTGAGACATCACCTTTTCGATTTCTATATTGCGGTTTCACACTTAAAGGGACTCGAACATCAATGTACGTACCATCTAATGCGCCTAGACAACCCTAGTAAAAATTAAATTAGACGTTTGTAAGTCACACATGTTTGTTTTTGGTTGATTATATTTTTAAGTAATAATCTATCACTGGATCATATATAAATTGATAGCTTGTTATGTTTACCTTGAACCATTTCCATTGAAAATCTGTGCAATTTACATCAACAAGTTCAGGATCAACCAATAGTAAAGAGTGGAGCCTAAGGACCATTTCAAGCACTACATTGAAGTGTTTACTTATTGTGTACCCAGACCTTTTTAAATCGAACATGATGACCCGATTTTTTTTGTGATGAGCCAAAATTGTCAAGAATATGGCTACTTGTTCACTTATTTGCACATTTCTTGTTGGAACTAGACCACTAACATTCTCCACAAGGAAACATAGCCTACCAAATGCATTTCTATCCATTCGGAGTTGCTCAAGACAATCCTTGTCACTTACTTCAATTAGATCACGCATATGGTTAATCTGTGAAGGCAATCTATCAACAAGTCTGTAGATTGCTCTATTTAACTGTGGTCTACGTCGACGACAGTTTCGTCTACCAAGAAATATTCTTTGACAAGCCCATACCAACATGAAGAAGAACTTCATTAACGTAATAACCTCCTCTACAATCACGACGGCGTTAACATTGTCTGAAGGCATCTATAATAGAATCACAAATTAACCAATTTAGGTTGTTTACAATAACCCACACTATCAACGAGATTACAATTATAATACCAAGCTATAAAAAAATGATAACCTGGTGCAATTGAGGCAATACAGGGATAAACAACCTTTGGGTTATGTTACAGTGGTACTCATTAACAATGCAGAATCATTATGTCAACATCATTACACATATATGGAATATGTCCACTAAAACTTAATACTAATTGTCTTAATACGTAATAAAAATAATAATTGATTACTAACTCATGATTAAATAATTACAACAGTAATCTAGGTAACAAAGAAACTTATTTACAGAGACATTGATGTGTATGTGGGTGATTTTGAATTTTCCCACTTAACAAAAGTATCTAAAACAACCAGCCTTAACCAGAAACAATTTATCAAAAGAAAATTCAAACTCCTCCGTGTCCCAAATGACTCTTAATTCAAAAAATTAAGCCCTTATATGTTATTGTATATTGCATCCTTGTTCACCTTCTCTCTTCTAGAAAAATAAAATTTCAAAAACAAAGTTTAGGCATGTCGACCAAGCCATCATATAATTAAAAAATTTCAAACCCAATTCGTTAATCGAAAATTAAACAAGGAAGTTTATGTGAATACATACCTTCAACGACTCTTTGGTTTAATGGATAACTTGCAGCCGTCAACTGTAATTGCAAAACCCTGGCAAACAATTTCACGAAAAAAGCTGTTAATTATGATTAAAAGCTTCACTCAATACTTAATTACATAATTTTTCTTTCATAAATTATAGGAAATTATGCTGATATGGTAGGAAATACACAAATTGCAGACATGGATTAGGAGAAAACAGTACCTGGGATATCTGTTTGCGGTGGATGGTGTTTTTTGGGAGAGAGAAAGATGAAAGTAAAAGCAACTCAACCTTTAAATCTAGATGAAATTATCGGGGGGGAGGGTTATGATGAATTATCAGTCATATTGTGGATACACTCACGGGCCGAACGTATTATCATGGGCCTCCATCCAACAATCCAAACACAGAATTACAAGTGATTAGTTATCTAATCACAAATTATCCATTAAACCAAACGAGCCAAAAATTATATATCTTATGAATAGTACAATCATATCCTATCACGTAGACATCTAATTTAGCATCATACATGATTGACAAAGACAATCAAGATGAAACGTTAATCAAAAGACACAATTGCCTGCAAAATACATCAGATGCATCAAAATATGAAAACATTCTAATCAATGTCATTATCTTAGTCCTTAGAGAAATATCTAATACCAAGCACTCAAGCGCCTTCCAATCTCGAACGAAAAATACGCATCGAGACAAGCATAAGTAACTTGTTCTCGAGTGAGCGAACGTTCATCTCACCTGCTCAACCTCACACTCTAGTTTTTCTATTTCCACTCCAAGACCCTCCTTCGCCAACGCTCTCAATCCCACATTACGCAACTCCTCCTCATCCAACTCGTCCGCTGCCCACGAATGTAGGTCTCTCGTGTTTGCTACCTCCAAACCATAATCATTCCAAAGCTTCCTCACATCCTGCTCGATTCCAACTCCAACAAATGTGTAAATAGAGTTCCCAAGAAACTCTCTTAGTCGATCCGGAATTTCATTGGCATGGAGGATTTGGAAAATGAGGCAAGATTTTCCAACAGAGATAGTTGAAGGGTTGCCACAGGGTGCTCGATATTATCGTCAAAATTTGGACGCCATTCAACGCCGAGCCCCACGATCAAAGCGGTTCAACTGCATTGGTTCATGGTCTGCGTTTGTAGATGATCCGGCCCGCCGCCATAGTAGAATCATGGGTCACTAGCGTCTCGATTTCGTCATCGTCCAACAAGACACCATAGAGTTTGTTGGCGTGCGTTTTGGTCAACAAACAAAATATATAAGAAATTTAACACGTGGAAATATAAGTATGCGTAATACGCGTTTATTTATGGCTAATTCCGCTTTTTTTTGCATAATGCCGAGCCGAATTATTGGGGTCGGTCTTTCTTACAATCTTGCGTTTCTGGTCTTTTTCTCTCTCTTTTCCTCTTCAAATGAGGATTTTTATACCCCCTCGAGTAAGTGGGTTTTCACAGTCATCTTTGCACTAATCAATCACTAATCAGTAAAATAATTAAAAAAAGACACATGTCCCTCTCTAATCGTGCATGTCAGCCAACTCTTGCCACTTGGTGACTCCTCTCTATAACTTTCTGACATGTGGCAGTTTCTGATACCAATAAAGCACTAAGCATGGGCAAGTATGGGCAAATGGTTATTTTTATGAACTGTCGCGCATGCGTTTCCGCCGAAATTTAGGCTCGGTGGTTGGGGCTCGGCGGTCATCATGCTGTGGTTGCGCTCGATAAGCGGGCGAGCCTAATTCATGACGTGTCACCGCGCACCGTTACTGACGTCACCTGTAGGCCCTCCACTCGGATGTGTGCTAGGCTGATGGCGTGGATTAATTTCTTCCAGCTCGGCTCGGGCGTCATCAAAGGCCCCCAAGTTTAATTCCGAGAGAAGAATTTCAAGTCGGAGTTAAACTTTAATGGTAATGATAAACATCTAATGGGGAAACGGATTTCTCAAAGGTTTTGTTCACTCGACATCGTCGCGTAGTGATTAATGCCTGTAGAGCGCGCATTAATTGTGGTGCCATAATGACAGACACGTGGCATCTTGTGGTTGGACCATGCTTGTGCAGGAATTTGAAAAGGCATATCGGTTGTCGGCCGTAGGGGCGTGGCGTTTTCGACATTTTCGACGGCTTTTGAAATTGAAAAGCGCGTCTTTTCGAATAAACATTTCGTTTATCGAGGGAACTCCATCTATAAATACCCCTTTTACCCTTCATTATTCACTTTCGCATCCATTATCCTTTGAGCTAGATCGATTAAAACCAAGCAGAAATTTGGTCGGCTTCCAAAGTTCAAAGACTTCAAACTTAGGTATTTTTTGAAATATTCTCCTTTTACCTATAAAATGTCTTCTTTTCGGGATAGTAGGAGTCGTAGTTATAGCGTAGAGGTTGAAATCGAAGATCCCCCTCTAAACCTTCGTTTATTTCTCACCGGCACGGCGATCTCCGCCTTATAGTACGAGCATCATTCGGATATCTTCTCCAGATTTTTCTCGAGGTGGAACGTCTTTAGAGTGGACGCATACTATTTTTGATCCGACGCCGATGGACCGTTTTTAGAGAAGGAACGGTGTATCGGCCCCGGACTGGCACAAGAGAGTTCCGACGAAGAATCCCGAGTCTTGATCTTAGGCAAGATCGGCAATAAGAAGAAAATATGGACCCATCGGAGTTTTAACGTGATAACGTGGAGCGGGTAGACGAACCCTCCGGGAGATTCGAGGCGGAGAGGCCTCAGTGCCCATGGGCCATCGTAATGGCGACGGCAGGCAGGAGAAGGCCTCGCCTTCGTGTCGAGCCTCGGTGGACGCCGAGTGATATAAATGATATCCCTAGCATGCTGATGATCCGGGAGGTAGAAGAGCTCCGGCGGAGGTATCGTATTCCAAGTGGCATCAATTTTTGGGTACCGGATGGCACGGAGGTTCCTCAAGTACCCACCAAAGAGGTTGCTTGGCCATATTTTGCCATGACCTCCTATATGGGTTGCAATTTCCCTGCCGGCTTTCCTCACGCGGTGGTTTTGCAAGTGGGGTATGCATCCAACCTGGTGCACCCTATTTCTTGGGGGTAGAATCATCGGCCTCTGGTGATGTTCCACCTAGAAAAATATTCTCGCCCCAAATTCAAAGAGATGAACGAGCTCTTTATTCGGCGGCGACTCCTTCATCTCGGGGTCGCCCGTCAGGGTGGTATTACGCATGACCCGCCCAGGGTATTCGGATGGCCTAGTGGAAGGTCTCCTTCATCTTTGAAGGAGTGGAAAGATAAGTGGCTCTAGGTGACCGGCGAGTGGCAAGCTCGCGTGGAGGATGGGGAAAGGAAAAGCGTTTCTTCATCCTCCATCAAATTTTGTTTTTGATTACGATAAGTTGATCTTTTCTCCTTTCTCTGCTTTTGCTATTTATTGTTTCCTTTTGTGATTGACTTTGCTTTTTTTTTTGTCTTTTTACCTTACAGAACTTAGGGCATCAAAGGGGCCTCTGTCGGCCACCTTTATTCAAGGTGGAAAATATCCGGGCCAGGGCATCGAGACGGGCGGATTGAGAGATTGGCCACCGAGGCCAACTTGGCCGCAGCCGGCTTGAGGCTGCTCTCCGCCGCCGACCTCAAGGCCGAGGGGCGGCTCGGGGACGAGGCAGCAGAGCGGTAGGGGAGCCGGGAGAGCCTCGTGAGAATCCTCCGGAAATGAAGAAGACGACCCCACTCTCCGGAGGAGCAGGCCGACTCGAGCAGAGCGAGCCGCACCGTCGTCTCTGCGGCGGCGATCCTGTGGGCAGGCATATCGCCTTTGTGCCCATTAGGGGCAAACGCGGACTCGGAGAGCCGCCCAGTGCGGCCGCCGTTCGAGGTAAACATAGTATTTCTTACATTCTTCCTTTCGAAATGTTTTTCGTTTTCTTTTGACCTTTTAATGGTGGTTGCTTTTTGTAGGGCGTGGCTTGGATTTGCGTGCACGCCGCTAGCGTGAGAAACACGGCGCGTCGGACTCGGCGATCGCGATCAACCGCAGATGCGGAGGTGGCTCGGAGAGCGAGATATCCCGGCCGCAACGCGCCCCCGATGGAGTGCTCGAGGCGGTGGAACCTCCCCTTCAAAGGATAAGAGGAGGGATTGTGATCAAGAGCCCAGGCGGTGAAGGAGTTGGTCGACGGCGCGAGCATCCCGAGGCAGGCCCGAGAAAAGGGAGGTCCACGAACTTTCTCGGATGACCTCGGCGGGAAGGTCACTTCATCCCTCCAAATCGGGTGAGAGACGAATATTGCGAGGAAATGATTGGACTACGCCCTCGATGGTTTGTGGAGTTTGTCCGATGCGCCACGCCGACGGAGGAAGCGATCGAGAGTTTTACCGGAGGCGGGTCGGGGCCGCAATGAGTGTCCCGGCTCGTGCCTGGACAAAAGGCATCGAGCAGTGCGCTCGGAGATCGACCGAGGAACAAATCCAGACGCCATGGGAATGTCCTGGGCGGATCATTGGGCTCTATGGCATGCAATTGGGGAACTCGCGATTTGGAGAAAAATACGCAGATCTGGAAAGGCGGCATGGCGACCGCAAGAGGCCTATGCTACCCTTCAAGGGGGTACAAGAATCATTAAAGACCCGGCGGATGAAGCTACTCGGGCCAACTACGAAAAAGAAGGCTGCTGCGAAAGCCGAGGCAGAGCGAGATCGGGCCGCAGGTCAAGAGAGCTTAGGGCTAAGGTTGCCGAGCCGAACGTGATGCCGTTGCCGGCCGAGGAAGTGGAGAGGCGTCTAGCCGGGTGTGCTTGCAGAGAGGCCAAAGAGGCTACTCATCGGCAAGTCGAGGAAGCTCGTGCCACGGGCCATTGAAGCTTATAATGACTCGAGGAGTATGCATTTATGTTAACCTACGGCCACGCGACCCGGCCTCAAAGGAATTCTCGATTTGTTTAAGGCGGCGGATTGATTGCTCACCGACTTGAAGAAGATTTGGCCCTTTTGGAGGCTGATCTCGATGCTCTCCGTCCGAACTTTGCCGAGGCCCCCAATGTTCAAGGCTCACCTCCTCCGGACGCCGAAGAAGTTGCCTCTAGTGGTGCTGTTGAAATTCCGCCTCCGTCTTAGTCTTGGTGTTGTTTGCCCCTTTTTTTATTTATAAGCTTTTACATGAATTCGTAGGTAGATTACTTGGCCTCGTGCCTTGGGATGTAATGGGCTCCGCCCCCCCCGTGTAAATAATTTTGAAGTAGAAATGAACTTTTCTTTTTCTCACCTGTGTATGTGTTTCATTGTATATGTTTGGCTCTTCTCCTTTTTGTAAGATTGTTGCCTGTCTTCTTTTTCCTTTTATATTCCCAAGTATGGGGCTCGGTTCCCAGTGCTTCTGAATAAGGGACTTTACTCGCCTTAATTGATTCTCGTACTCGGTATATGAACCTGATCTTTATTTTGTATTTGGTACTTGGTGTATAAACCAAGTCTTCATTTTGTGCTCGGTGTGTACACCGGGTCTTTGTTTTGTGCTTGGTGCGTAACCAAGTCTTTGTTTTGTGCTCGGTGTGTACATCGAGTCTTTGTTTTGTGCTTGGTGCGTAACCAAGTCTTTGTTTTGTGCTCGGTGTGTACATCGAGTCTTTGTTTTGTGCTTGGTGCGTAACCAAGTCTTTGTTTTGTGCTCGGTGCGTAACCAAGTCTTTGTTTTGTGCTTGTGCGTAACCAAGTCTTTGTTTTGTGCTCGGTGCGTAACAAGTCTTTGTTTTGTGCTCGGTGTGTAACCAAGTCTTTGTTTTGTGCTCGTCGTAACCAAGTCTTTGTTTTGTGCTTGGTGCGTAACCAAGTCTTTGTTTTTAAGGATAGATCCGTCTTGTGGGCGAGTTGCCCTTTTTCGTGCAAAGGACGTGCCGAGATGACTTTTCGGCATTCGGCTTCTTCGGCGGAGGCGATTTTTTTTGTCCTCGCACGAGCGAGGTGAGTAAGAATTTCGTCTCCCTTTTAGAGAGCTCTGGAATATCGAGATGAAAGGATAATTCCGGAATCCTATCGGATCATAAACCGAGATCTTTATTGATAGTACCTTTTCGGGTATGCTACATTCCATGGATGCATAAATTTTTCTCCACTCAAATATTCTAGCTCGTCGCCCCACCCGGATAAGGCGTTCTTTGACCGAAATGGGCCCTCCAGTTGGCTTCAATGGTGGGGTTCAACACCGTTATCTTTTTCAACACAAGATCACCGAGCACGGAAATCTCCTTTCCTTTACTTTTGAATTGTAGTACCTCTCACTCCTTTGTTTATACACGGCGTTTTCATCTCGGCACTGCACCTTTTTTCTTCGAGCAGATCTAGCTCGGCTCGGAGCGACACTTCATTGTCGTCTTGAGAAAAATTTGCACCGAAGGTAGGGGCTCCAATCTCAACAGGAATCACCGCCTCGGTTCCATAAGCCAAAGAAAAGGTGTTTCTCCCATGGCGCTCGATGCGTGGTGCATGCGACCACGATGCCACGGGTAATTCCTCTCCGGCCAATTACCTTTAGACTCCTCCAATCTCGCCTTCAAGGTATACTTGAGTATTTTATTAACGGCCTCAACTTGTCCATTCGACTGGGGATGGTATGGAGTCGAGAAGTGGTTTTTAATGTGGAAACCTTCACAAAAATTTCGAAACCTCCGGTTATCGAATTGTTTCCCATTATCTGTAACAATCGAATGCAGTATCCTGAATCTACAGATAATGGACTTCCATACAAAACTCATAATCTTTTCCTCATCTATTTTTGCCAGAGGCTCCGCCTCGGCCCATATTGTGAAATAATCCACCACCACAATGGCATATTTGACGCCCCTTTGCGGTGGGGAGTGGTCCGATAATGTCCATTCCCCATTTGCAAAGCGGTCATGGGCTAAATACGGAGGTAAGTTGCTCGGGATGATATCCGACTGCGGCGTGAATCTTTGGCACCTCTCGCATCTTTTGACGAGATCGGTTGCATCCTTCCTTAAAGGGATGGCAGAGTATCCTTGCCGTATTAATTTATAGGCTAATGTCCGCCATCGGCGTGGTTTCCGCATATTCCCTCGTGAACCTCTCAAGTGCATAATCCGTATCTATCTCGGAAAGGCACCGCAGAGTGGGACGGAGTATCCTCGTTTATACAAGACGCCGTCGTCTACAAGTATAAACCGAGCCGCTTGAGTTCGTAGTGTTTCGCTTGACTTTGTTTTCGGGTTGAACTCCTTTTTCTAAATCTTGAATGATTGGGGTCATCCAGTCTCCGCTCGGCGATTTCCGTTGCGTATATCTTTGCGCCAAGTGATGAGGCAGACAGTTGTGTGATGACATCCGCGATGGTATCCGTCGAAAACTGGAGCGAGCTAAGCATCCGCCTACATATTTCGGCTCGGGGCACATGTAAGACTTTTGTCTTAAAGTGTAGCAATCTCTTCTTGACCAAGTCCAAATATTGTGCGATTTTTTGCTCTTTCGCCGTCGATTCGCCGTTGATTTGATGAGCGACCAGTGAGAATCACTTGTGTACCAATTGTTGTTTTAGGCCCATAGAATTTGCCATATCTAGCCCGCCAGAGTGCCTCGTATTCGCCGTTGTTGCTTGGGAATCGAAATGTACGAGCAAAGAGCATTTCGATTTGGATCGATTATCACGATTCCACCCCGCTTTCTACTGCGGTGGAGGATCCGTCAACGAACAATTTCCATTCTTGGTCTTCCATAACTTCCAATCGTATGGAAGGTGTGAATTCGCCACAAAGTTGGCTAGAGCGACCTTTTATTGATGTACGTGGTTCATATAGAATATCAAATCGATGAGCTCGATGGCCCACTTGATCATCCAGGCAATATCGGTCGATGTAGTACTTGCTTGATGGGTAGTTCGTCAAGACTATAATCTTGCTCTAGAAAATATGGACGGAGTTTCAGCGCCATGATGATTAATGAATAAGCCAACTTTTCCATTGGCGGATAGCGGAGCTTCGGCGTCATGTAATGCTTGGGCGGTGTAATAGACAGGATGTTGAATAGAACCATCTAGCTGATTAACACCGAAGTGATGGCGTATTCGAATTGAAGAAAGGTCTTGTTTGAGGATTCAAAAGGCGACTGTGCTTGCTCGGTCCACTCAAAATTTTTGTTCTTTTTTATAATTTCGAAGAAAGGTTTACACTTGTACGTGGATCGCGAAACAAATCGGTTAAGGGCGTAATCGGCTGTTAGGCTTTGTACCCTTTTTACGAGTTCGGGGTTAGATCGATGATGGCTTTTATTTTGTGCAGGTTAGCTTCGATTCCCCTTTGGTGACCATATACCCCAAAACTTTACCCGAGCCGACCCCAAACGTACACTTTCTCGGGTTTAACATCATCTTGTACTCTCTCAAAACATCAAACATTATATTAAGATCGTTTAGATGATCGGATATATACTGATGATTTCACCAACATGTCATCTACATAGACTTCCATAGTATGACCTATCATTTTCTCAAACATCTTATTAACTAACCTTTGGTAGGTCGCACCAAAGATTCTTCAACCCGGCGGCATCATCTTAGTGATAAATTTCATGAGCGAGAGAAGAATGATGTATTTTCTTCGTCATCCTGGGTGCATTCGTATTTGGTTATAACCAGTATGCATCCATGAAGCTCATCACTCGTGTCCGCCGTGGCATCTACCATATAGTCAATGTTTGGTAATGGATAAATCGTCTTGGGGCATGCTTATTCAGTCGGTGAAATCCACGCACAGCACCACGGCCATTGCTTTTCTTTACCAAAACAGATTGGCAACCCATCGGGATAGAGAGCTTCGAATAAATTGATTATCTATCAACTTGTTAACCTCGGCCTCGAAAGTCTTTGCTTGCTGTCAAGGCCGAGTTTGCCTTTTTTGGATAATCTGGCGAAAACGTTAGATCAATATTAAGGCGGTGGCATGCATGCTTAGGGTCAATTCAGGCATGTCCTGCATGAGTCCATGCGAAGGCGTCGAGATTATTTCCCAAAACTCAATCGGCTTGGTTCGATATGGTTCGGGAGATCATGACCAATACGTAATTGGCGCCCGCTTGGCATCCGACATTGATTTTATCAACCTGTTCTCTTTGGTTCCGCCCGTTTTCTTTTCTTGATTTGCCCCTCTTTGATCTGCAGGGCAACTCATCTTCGAGTGGTCGGCTAGTTTCATTTTGCCGCTCGCCTTCTTCCATCATCGGTTCCTTCCCGGTCGGCGACCGGATTATCCTCGAACAATCACCACTTTCCGCTCGGGCTCCTCCTTTGGCGGGGATCGCCTTGCGTGGTCCCACATTTGGTTTCTCCTCGTTCCATCACGTTAATCTCCACCGGTTGGAGTTTGAGAGAGCATTCTCGTGACTCCTTTGATTCCCCTTATGTATAGCACTCGCCATCGGATGTTGGGAATTTTATACAAAAATGATATATTGAAACATTTGCTTTTATATGATAAAGCAATGGCCTCCCAATGATAGCATTGTACTCGAATCGGCGTTGATTATTTTAAATGTTGTAATGACGGTCCGTTTATGCAACCTCTGTCCCATTTGGATGGGCAAGTCAACTTCTCCGGCGGGACTATTCTTCCTATCGCCCACGTTCAATCTTCGAAAGGCTCGGACGTAAATGACCGATGAGTAGCTGCCAGAGTCGATCAAAATTCTATGAACTGGAATACCCAAAATTGGTGCAGTAATGACCAGGGGATCAGAATGAGGGTGGACCACCTGGTCGGCATCCATATCAGAGAACACAAAATGGCCGGTGGGTTGGCCATCTTGATCTCCGCCACCGAACTTGTCTTTCGGCGTGGCGGCTTTATCTGACATCAGCCTTTCTTTTCCTGTTGGAGCGGCTATCTTCGGCTGTGTTAGTGTTGATTCGATTTACACTCGACATCATAAGGATCTCCCTACCCTGGTTCTCGGCCAGTGGTGGCGGCAGGAGAGCTGGATTGGTTATGCACTCGGGTTAACACTTGAGTCGATCTTTGGTGGGGCGGTAGTTCATGAACGTATCTTTTGAGACCGCCTTGCCGAACAATACGCATAATTTCTCTCGATTAGATCTCGGCACTCATCGGTATCATGACCTATTGATGTATGATAGGCACAATATCGGCGTGAATCTAATTTTGTCGGCTCGACCTTCAAAGGCCGAGCCAGAGGTAACAAATTCAAACCCTGTACTTCATTCCATATGGGTGAGGGAGTGTGGGTCAAAGTACTCCTCAATCGGCAACCGGCTCGCGCTTCTGCTCGGCGAGCCCTGAATCGATGGTCGGGTTTTCCGAGAATGGTCTAAATCCCGATCCCCGCCCAAGCTGTTGATTCTTTCCTTCCATCCTTTCTCACGTCCCCTGGTCGGTGCTCGGGCGATTACTTGCCATGCTTCTTCCGCGCAAATATGGCATTCGCGCGGACCAGAAATTCTTGGTGCGAGGTCGCCCCGATTCATGGATGGAGCGATTAAACCAAGTTTCAGGGGTAAGGCCAGCCATGGTTGCGATCAAAATGGCGTCATCCGAGCCGGTTCCATCTCTCGAACTTGCTTATTGAACCGAGAGATATAGCTTTTCGAGGGGCTCGTCCTTCCCTTGTTTGATGTTCACGAGGGAATCCTTAGGTGTAGCTCGGACTTTGGGCGTTAAGAAATGCGTCATAAAGGCGGAGGCCGAGATCCCCCCCATGCCCGAATGGACCCCGTGGTAGGGTCCTAAACCAACGGTGGGCTCGGTCGCCCAGTAGTCGGAAGGCCTGCAGAGGATGGCATCACTAGACTGCATGAGTTCCATCCATGCTAAGTACTTGTGGACGTGAGTAGTCGGGTCGGTTTCCCATTGTAGAGACCGGCCTGGGGTATTTTCAATTTTGGCGGCAACGGTCGCCAGGATTCCAAGAGAAAATAAGCGACATAACAATTTGGTCGGTTCATTGCTTGGGATGGCCTCAGGACTGTTCGCCTTTCTACGGACCGCTTCCAATTCATTCAAACGCCGGCGAAGGCGGTGTATTTCTACATCCCGTTCTGCCATAGGCTAGGACCTTGGATCTACGATTGACCCTAAGCACCTCCCGCTCAAATCCGGGAAATCGAGTCGGGAACTTATCGTCGAGCAGGCGAAAAGGATCAACTCGATCGCCGGCGAACAGGAGTGGGCATAAGCGATGTCGTGTTGGCTCCGTGTAGTGACTCGCTACCACGACTTTGCCCCTCCTCATCTTCTCGGCCGTCTTACGTGACGGCGGACACGCTGTTCATTACACGAAGCGGCTTCTTGGGCTTCATCATGAGGAAGCCGGGGAACTTGAGGATTGATATTAACATTTAATTGTGGATTGAGTGGGTTAGTATTTACAAGGAGTGGAGGAGGTGCTTGAGAGTTTGTGGTAGCGAGTTTGTGATATGAGGTTCATTTCTTTGTACAAAAGTTGGGTTGGCAATTAGGCGAGCGAAAGGAAATAAAGTAGTGCTCCCCGTACATGTCCCGGAGCATATTTTGGTCATTAGTGGTCCGGAGTTTGGTTGTTAGGGTGTTGTTCTTGATCAAACGAGCATTTCTTATTTGTTGACTCATTTTGTCTATTATGAAAAGGATAAACGTCGAACTTTACCTGGTTTTCACTTAACTTGCTTCTATCCGGAACTCGATTTGGACCAATACGGGCCCTCCTTCTAGCGCCAATTTGTTGACGTGCGTTTTGGTCAACACACAAAATATATAAGAAATTTAACACGTGGAAATATAAGTATGCGTAATACGCGTTTATTTATGGCTAATTCTATCTTTTTGCGTAATGCCGAGGCGAATTATGGGGTCGGTATTTCTTACAATCTTGCGTTCTGGTCTTTTCACTCTCTCTTTTCCTCTTAAAATGAGGATTTTTATACCCCTCGAGTAAGTGGGTTTTCAACGATCATCTTTGCACTAATCAATTATTAATCGGTAAAATAATTAAAAAAGGACACATGTCCTCTCTAATCGTGCATGTCACCCAACTCTTGTCACTTGGTGACTCCTCTCTATAACTTCCCGACATGTGGCGTTTTTGATACCAATAAAGCACTAAGCATGGGCAAGTATGGGCAAATGGTTATTTTTATGAATCTGTCGCGCATGCGTTTCCCCGAAATTTAGGCTCGGTGGTCGGGGCTCGCGGTCATGCTTTGTGGTTGGGCTCGTAGCGGGCGAGCCTAATTCATGACGTGTCACCACGCACCGCATCGACGCCACTGTAGGCCCTCCACTCGGATGTGTGCTAGGGCCGATGGCGTGGATTAATTTCTTCCAACTCGGCTCGGCGTCATGAGTTTATGGGAAATAACAAACACCCTGTACTCTCTGATCTCCATCTTCATTGTAATATATCTAATACAAAAGCTAATGAAGTTGGTGATGCTTATATATATCAAGACTATTGATGCTATCTTGGTTGCTATAAAAAGTGATATGACAGCAAAGAAGATCACAGTACTCAACCAAATCTTCTTATACAAAAATAATACTGAATGTAACTTGAGCATATTACAGAAACTGGTGTACAAGGACAACAAACAGATGAACAAAGAAATTTTGGAAACAGAAGTCAATACTACTATAAGCAACCAATTATATATATCATTCCCTTAATGTAAAACAATAATCAATATGCGGTTTGGTCATATAAGAATAATCAAAATGCATTCTAGCTAAAATGGTACTTTTAGCCTCACTATAGTCAACAACATTGTACCAAAAACTAGTTTCAATGCCAAGAACAAAACAAGACTCCAATTCCTCTGAACAAAAATTAGTAGCAAAGAATAAGACGAAAATGTACTGGGTATGGATTTGGGGAGAGGATTCAAGAGAAGATTTCAAATGACTCCAAATAACATAGAAAATATTTGCTTTATTTAACAGATCGAGTTGGGGTTTTGGCCTGCAATTAAAACCCAAAACTCCGCCCTGAGACTAGGGTTTGGTTTTGAAAACCAATCCTAGATAGGAACTTTATTTCTTGGACCCAAAAGAAGTGAGTTTTGTTTCCCATATATGGAGATCACATAAAGTAAAATGTTGCAGACGCAAATCATCTACAGTAGTGGTCAAAACTGAACGATTTTAAGATGATAATCAGTTCTCTTACCGTGTGTGGGATGAACAAACTCGAAGCTTCTGCTCAAATGTCTATGGCTATGGCTACTTTCTCTTCATCACAGATATAATAAAAGCTAAAAGCCTTTTTGAAGGAAAACCAAAAGACTAGAGTGAAGCTGATATATATATATATATATATATATAAAATAAAATATCTTAGATAATTAATATATATTTATAAAAGTGTAATATGAGAGATAATACAGAATCAACATTTTGCTAAAGTGGTAGAGATTTCAGATTTGCATTGTCAGTGATACTGACCCAAGTTCAATTCCACCAGAACTGACAATGGATCGGGCCATCACGTTCCAAACCAATCGGACTTTTGAAAACATTCGAGAATGTTGGGTCGACCTGATTTTGGTGGGGCCTCATAAATGATTGGCCCAGCAACACATATATGTACTTGTGTACAAAAATATC
The DNA here is from genome assembly GCA_016081115.2 of Rehmannia glutinosa. Classification (NCBI taxonomy): domain Eukaryota; kingdom Viridiplantae; phylum Streptophyta; class Magnoliopsida; order Lamiales; family Orobanchaceae; genus Rehmannia; species Rehmannia glutinosa. The sequence goes on from JABTTQ020002281.1 coordinate 83,241, forward strand.
GGGCGAGCCAAAAGTCGGGCCAACCCCAACTCATCGGGCCATTCCGGTCGAATCAAATAAGCCAGACTATTTTGGGCCTAAAATATATGGCCAATTTGGCTCAAACTTCAGGTTGGTTGGGTCAATCCATGGGGCGGGCTTGATTTACCACGTCCAACCTTACAAGATCTTCCAATTTTAGCATCTTCACAAGTGTATATAATGTAGGGAATTGAAAAATGCCAAAAAATGGTCAAAATTTGTATGGTTATGTTTCCATTGTTGTGACTTGTGCCCGTATATATTCTATTTTTTAGGTAGGGTTAAAAATAAAAATATGTTTGGTTGAGTATTTTATAATGCTTTTTTAAGTGAAATTTGTGAAAGATATAGAAACTTGTTTGTATGTGTTTTTTTAAATTGTTCTTTTTGGTTGCTATTTCAATTTACAAATATTTTTTTCAGCATGGATGTGGACCATTTTGAATAATAAATCTCGTTAATTTGTTCATTTTTCTTTTCTTTCATAAACTTTATTTTGATTTAATCTGAGTGACAAAAAGGTTTCTGAAGGAGTTATTACTGTAGTTTGGCGTGTGAGAGAACAATGGCAGCATGAATAATTTAATTTACTCAACTACCCTCCACTTTTATTCCCATTTTCTGACACCACAATGTACGATGGATGGGATTGATCAAGGAAACTAGGGTGTAACCTGCCAGACTACTGGTGGGAAGACTGCAAAATGTGAATAGTCTGCAAGAAAATGATGAAACAAAACAAGTAACAACGTCCCAGTTTCATAAAAAAAGGAAAAGATTGAATCTCATCGCTAAGACCATCTACAGTAGTCTGCACCATTTTAGTGTAGAATTTACACTATTTTAGTGCAGAATATGCACTCTATTTCAGTGATTTGTCTTCTTTCTCGCACTAAAAAAAGAATATCCCATAAGATTCCTTATTTTATTCATTTAATATTAATTTTTATTACTTTATAACTGATAAACATATTTCATTTGTAATTTTATTTAATATAATATTTATTAAGTTTTTAATTTTCAAAATTAATCAGATTCAAAACAATATGTAAAATTTAATGAAATAATACAAAATTAAAAAAAAAGAATATCATGGATATTCTTTATTTATTCATTTAATATTTTTATTTTTATTTTTATTAATTTACAATGTAATATATTAATTGAATTTTATATTTTTATAATTATATTAAAAATGAGATTATAAATTCAAATAAGATTATTAATTTTATATTATTAAAATTATTTACAAAAACTAAATATATAATTAGAATAATAAATAACACTAAATATATAATCGAGAATAATTAATTAATGAAAAACAAACAAAAGGAAAAAAGGGAAAAAAAAATGGCGCCATGAACAGTGTTGCGCCGCACTGGCACAAGACTTTGTAGATTTCCCATAAAATAGCGCCTTGAGTGGCTCTCTCTGGAGAAGCCCTAAGGGTCTCAATGTCTTTGCCCTAAAGCTTTGTACATGAGATGAATAATGGAATATGTCTCAATTAGTAAGGGTTCTGAACTGCCATAGACTGAGTCATTACACAAAAAATTCTCATTCATCATGTTATCAGGGGATTCGAACATCCACGCTGTGGGTAGAACTAATTTAGCCCGGCCTACCCGATTTTAAGGTGGGCTTGGGCTTGAATTTCACAGGCCTGAAAATCTCGGGCCTAAATGGCCCGACCCGATAAACCCAACGGGCTATATGGGCTTGTGCCAAAAAGGCCCAAATTTTTCGCTAAATAGGCCCGATAATATTTATTATTTAAAAAAATTAATATAGTTGTAATTAGAAAAGATGCAAATTGTCAAGGGCAGAGTCTGACTTTGGATGATGATGAATGGTTTTCATCAGTGTTTTAAATATCGGACCGGACCGGCGGTTCGACCGGTTTAACCGGGAACCGGTCAGTGATCCGTCCGAAACCACCATAAAACCGGATTATGGTTTAACCGTCAAAAACCGGTCAAACTGGTCAAAAACCGGTATAAAACCGGAAACCGCCGGTTAAGAAGTCCGGCCGATTTGACGAGACAAATGAGAGAGCTGCAATCAAATTAAAACCTGAAAGTGATTCCCCATTCCATGATTCATCACCACCGGCACCGCTCTCCAACAACAGATATGAAACTCCCAAAACCAACTTTAATTTTTTGTTCAACTCACCTGATTCTGATTTTTTTTTTTGATCGGTTACTCACCTGATTCTTCATTATCTGATTCCCGATTTCTTTGAATATCCTTCTTTGCATACATATAAGATATATATATATATACACACACACATATGCGTGTGTGAAACAGTGAAAGTGGGTTTGTGACTTTGTGTTTTGTGTGAGTGCATCTGTGTGTGTGGGGTTTTGTCATTTGTGAATGAATATGTGTGAAAGTGGGGTCGTGTGAGTGGGTTTATGACTTTATATTTGTATGAGTCTAGTTTGACTGTTCGTGAATGGATATGTGTTTTGAATCTAATAGTGGGCTTTTTAAATTCTAATGTGTATATTTAATTTTATTTAACTGTGTGCATTTATTATTGTTTTATGTTAATTATATTCATGGATTAATTTATCTTAATATTTTCAATAAACTAGCTACAGTAAACCGGTTGAACCGGCGGTTGAACCGGTCCGACCCGATTGAACCGCATACCGGTGGCTTGGCGTTTTGATCACCGATGATGCGGTATTTAAAACACTGGTTTTCATGCATATATTCATGTATAACAACAACAATGATTTTATCTCATTTCCACTACAAAGTGCAAACCAATCTTTTTTGTCTTTCAACTAATACATGCTCCCTTACAAATACATAACCTGCAGGCTGCAATACAATTTCATATCCATCCACATATCTCCAATTTAGACCAAAAGATTAATTAAAAAGAGAAAAACACATAGATCCTATCTGCACTGTATAAGAAAATATAAAACAAAAGTAATACTTATATATTTATATTAAATTGTATTATCTTGTTTGATATATATATATATATATATATAGGGAGGGGATCCTGTGAGACCACCCTCCTAGGTTAGTCCATAGGACTAAATCTACACCATCCAAATAATAAATCAATGGCCAAGATATATTACAATATATACAACATTTCATAAGTAATTATACAACAGAAGGGATAAAATAGGAATCCAGGAAATTAAATATAGTAACCGCTTCCTAAAAATTAGGGACGTGATTTTGTATTGATCACGTCTCAATAGTCAAGTGATTCACCTTTCCTTTCTCTCTCTTCCCATTCGAACCTGCAAATTATTCAAATATGGCAACAAAATCGTGCAACAATTAATGAAAAGTATACAATTATACTAAACTAACTATACATTAAAACATTACTAAGTATACATAAACAATTAACTAAGTATACAATTACACTAAACTACCCGTATATTAAAACTTTACTAAGTATACGAAACATTTAACTAAGTATACAATTACATTAAACTAACTATACATTAAAATAATCCTAAGTATACGAAACATTTAACTAAGTATACAATTACTTTGAATTACTTATATAACTAAGTATACAATTCCATTGAACTAAGTATACAAATTTACTAAACTACTTACTAAACTACTTATATAACAAAGAATACGATTCCACTGAACTAAATATACAATAAAACATGACTAAGTATACAAGGCCACTGAACTAAGTATACAATAAAACAATTGTTCACAAATATGGCGGAAAGAAGTATCAAGTTTGAAAAAAACGCTTGAAGTTGATGATTTTTCCTCCCTAAAAATTGGATAACTGAAAAGGTAGGATTATGTTTCCTTAAAAATAGCTAATAACTGTCTAATTAACATAACTAATTAAATATAAAAGTACAATTATACCCTTATATGCCTAAATTAACTAAAATGATCTACACCATCCAAAATTTTAAATCAAGAGTCCATAAGTGTTCTTATGGACTAACCTAAAGGATTGGTCTCATTTGAACCAATCTCTCTCTATATATATATATATTGATCATGTTTAATGAATAATGCTAGTGTACATATGCAAGATTGGTGAGTCATGAGTAATTATTAATTCTCTGACTAGCAAATCTTCCTCCCATTTGTAATGGTGTTGAATATTAGGTGGGCCAGGTGAGGCTCTGAAAGAGCTAGCTGATTATAAAAAACTTGTGAATTGCCATTTCTATGATTTTAGATTTGATGACATTAAGGAATATTATTAGATAATATTCCTTACAATTCTAATATCGCCTAATTTTCACTTAAATGAGCTAAATAATGTTATTTATTTTCTTCTTTAATATTCTGAAATTCGGGCCAGTTTGGCCCATTAGCTCGGTTAGGGGTGATTACGGTGCAGTTTTGCGGTTTTTTTACAAAAATTCAAACCGAATTGCCTAATGCGGTTTTGATAAAATATAATTTCAAATCGCGATTTGAACATGTAAAATCAAAGGTGCGGTTTTAGGCAGTGGCGGGCGGTTTGGTGGTTTTTAATAAACAAAATTATTATAACATTGATAAAATTATAATATAACTATTTAAGTTGATTTGGAGCTAAGTTGGATTATAACATTAAGTTGTCTAACATATATCACAATAACTAAAAAGAAACATTATCTAAGAGAATATCGAGTTCAAGTATTGGAGAGAATAAAGAAAAAGGGTGGCCTGACTACTCATTAGTTGTGTTGAATATTAGGCGGGCCAAGTGGGGCTCTGAAAGAGCTAGCTGATTATAAAAAACTTGTGAATTGCCATTGCTATGATTTTAGATTTGATGACATTAAGGAATATTATCTAATAATATTCCTTACAATTCTAATATCGCCTAATTTTCACTTAAATGGGCTAAATAATGTTATTTATTTTCTTCTTTAATATGGCTCGTTCCGATCCGTTTTCACTCATTGGCATGCTGAGTTGGACCGGGCTGGCCCGATACGGTCATTTTGACAGCTCTAGCTGTGGGTGTCAGCAAACAGACTACACATCACTCAAGTATTTTACTCAGTTGAGCTATGCTCCGGGCACGTTCGATTTCATGAGCAGATGGAAAGAGGAATATAAAACAAAATTGAAATGAAAGATATGTGATTCAGCACAACCTATAAAAAAGAACATTATCATTGGAAGTATTTGGAACTAGAAAAAAAATATTTATCACATATATAGTTTATTAACTTATGAAAAAATGAATCACAGTTTAATTACTTTACATTTATTTTTTCTTTTCCAAAACTCACTCATGAACATGAGTAAATGACGTATAAATAATGAAAAATAATGATATATGGTAAAATATATCTACTATATATACTAAAAGAAAAAATAAAGTTAGACAAATATCATCAGCTCATTAATTTTGGACATTTGTCAATTTCTCATTCTCCTAATTCCACATGGCGGCTTCAAAAATTATCCATGTGGCAACCCTAAATACAACTTTAAAATATAACAAAATAATTCAAAATTCAAGGATTCTATCTACAATTAATATCTTTTAAATTTTGTTAAATATAATCTCAAAATTTAAGGATTTGCTCACAATTGGTTTAAAAATTGATGCTCATCAAAGCTATCCAAGTACATATTTTTATTGAGAAATAAGCTATTAGTTAGAGCTGACAATGGGCTGGGCGTTTTTGCGAAATTTTGGGCAGGCCGGGTCGGACCCGGTCGATTTTGGTCGGGCCACGAAATTGTTTGGCCAACCCAGCCCAACATATGCATACATTCTATGTAAAAAAATCGGGTCGGTCCGTCCTGTCGGGTCATTCGGTCAGGGCCAAATAGGCCAAAGATTTTTCGGGCCTAAAAATCTGCTTGACCCAGTCCCAAACCTCTGTCGGGTCTGGTCGGCTCAGCGTGGGTGGTTTTGCCACCTCTACTATTAGTTCAAAACTAGATGAGGCAAACCAATAGAACTGTCAAATTGGTCGACATGTACTGGTCCGTCGGGCCAAGGAGAAAATTTGGGTCGGGCCAGAACGAAATTCCATTGGGCAACTATTTTTGAGACCCACCTATGAATAATACACGTGAGATGACCGGGTCAGCCACATTTTCGGGCCACATAGGTGCAATCTTTTGGGGCCTCCAAAATTTGAGTCGGGCACCTCGGGTCGAGCCCATTTTGATACCTCTAATAATTAGATATTTGTATTCAAATAATTAGATCAGTTCAACAAAAAGTTGTTTCATCAGATTTGAATATGACATAAATATTGGACAAGTTAAGATATACTGACTCATTATAGATATATAGATATTGCAATACAATCAAAATATATAATTTTCAAATATAATAACTCATTAATATACTTTATATATTAACGCACTCCATACATATTTTTTCAATTTGAAATAACATTATATTCTTTTTTCATCATGTATTATGAATAAATCTTATCAATTTGATAGTTGGAAACAAAGAGATAAAATTGTATGGTACAATTACGAAGATTGAGCAAGTAATGCAAATTCATATCTTTTAGAATTTATTTAATACTGATAAATCATATATAAATTAGATTGTCATTTCATACCAAAATTGAAATGGACAAATTTAATGATACATTACAATAATATCGGTCCACAAACTATTTTTTTATATCTTTCCAAATTCATATGTATAGTAATTAATACCAATTAGACATACCTAAATTAAAATGTCAATACATACCATAATTAAGATAAACAAAATTAATGATATAATTACAAAGATATTGGACATATATGTCTATTTTCTTTTTTGTTTTCCATTAAAAAAATATCTAATTTCATTTTTAGAAAGTGTAAAAATGCGGGAAAACAGATTTGGAAACATGTTTGTTATTATATATATAGATATTTTTTTAAAATTTATAAGATAACAAATTTAGGATAACAAATAACCCAAAAATCAAGTATTCTATTTGCCCTATCTTTTAAATTGTTATCTTTTAAATTATTATATTATATTATACCAAATAAAATGCATAAAACAAACAAGAAATAAAATAAAAATTGACAAGTAATTCCCACATATTCAGTCATGGTCAACTTTATGTGGCCATACCGAGAGTTAAGAGCAAAAAGGGTTTGAAAATCTTTGTTGTAATAAGGACAATACACTTGGAAATAGAACAAATAATGTAGTTTACACATAATTTTTTTCTGAATTTGAAGTGAACTATTTGTATAATACTTTTCTAAATTTGAATTTCTTTTTAATATTTATAATTTGATTTTGGATCTCCTATAATTGTTAGGCTATAAACGAACAGAATTTTCGACAAACAACTCCTAAACGAGCTCAGTTAGCATTCGTTTATGTTTGTTTATTAAGCTTAATAAACATAAACGAACAAGAAAATTTGTTCATTTATGTTCATGAAATGTTCGCGAAGATGCTCATTTTGTGTTCGTTTGATGTTTATTTATTACCGATTTTTTAATTATTAATTATATATTTAATTCTTAATATTCATTATTTATTATGATAAATAAACTTATTTTAGTTTAATGTTTCAATATATTTACATTTACAATTATCATAATATTCATTTATGTTGAGTTGAGTGTTCATGAACAACTGTATTTAACTTTTTTCGTAAATATGTTCATATAGTTGTTCATGAACAATTAAGGAGCATGTTCGTGAATCGTTCGTGAACATGCTCGATTATTTAACAAACGAACACAAACAATCATTTGAAAAAATAAACGATAAACAAATGACCACGAACAACCTTCGTTCGTTCGAGCTCGGTTCGTTTATAGCCCTAATAACTGTGAAAAACAAATTGGGTAAATTGTAATTTTAGTTCTGTATCTTTTGGTCAGTTGCAATTTTTGTCCTATAACTATTAAAGTTGTTGTTTTGGTCATGGACAATTTTGCCCTTATGACTAAATAATATTTTTGGTCCCTTATCTTTAAGAAGTTAGCAATTATAATCCTACAACTTTCAAGAATTAACAATATTAATAAAAAAAACAACATTGGTAATTTATAGACCCAGATTTCATATAGTATGAGAACCCTCATTTTCTGTCACCTATTTTGTTCGTGGCGTTGCAATCTCTATTCAGAGATCTTAACGGATCATGTCAGGTTTTCAACCTAGAAACTCAATTGGGCATACTTATGCAAAGGTCTCACAAAACCTAATTTATCTGATTTCAGACTAAGTCTTTGATGAAAACATAAATAGTCCAGTACGACTATATAATGCTCAATATGCTTTCGTAGGATTAATAAATCCCTTGAAATTCATACATTTCTTTGATCGAAAATCGCACCGGGTGAGATGGTTTGCAAAGCCACCAGTCGATAAATCACTGCCTCTAAACCATTTGACAGATGTCACCGTCCAACCTCACCAACAGGGAAGATGATCTACAAGTTAACTGACTTCTTCAGCAACAGCTCAACACAATCTTGATTCATTTCCTACTCCAGGCGTATAAGAAAAGTCTTCAAAGGGATAAAACAATAATACATTTTGAACACATGAAGTAAAACGCGTTCTTTTTATTAAGAACTTAAAGAAATATTTTTTACATCAGTAATCTCCTTCTGGGAGGAGAATACTTGTTAGCATCTCATATATGAGACTTGCACTCGTAAACACATAAACTAAAAAACCTAAACACTCAAAATTTAAACACTTTGTTGTTACAAATTTTATTTTCTAAGACTAAAGGAGGTTATCCAATACCGATAGCCTTCTACAACCCTTGTTTATCTAGAATTGAAGTCGGACTTGAAATGCGGACTTCAATTCTCTATTTGAAGTATATGACATCATTGCTTACTTATTATCCTCACTTAATATTAATTACATAAAATAATAGATATAACTTAAAGTTCTTAATAAACATAGATTCTGATACCATTTAAAATATTGACTTGGACTAATAAGCTATTTATTTAACCAAGGGTATTATGAGTACTATGAAAATATGTAATAACCCGGGGACTAATATTGCAACAACTAGAAACTTATAGGACCGGAATCACTTGAAGACAAAACTTACAGGACCACTTTTGCGAAAGTTTTCAAACTTACAAGACCAATTTTGCAAACTCAATACTTATGGGACTGAAATTATAAGTTACTAATAGTTACGGGGCCAATTTTGCAATTTCCCCAAAATAAGTTTATGGCACTAAATTTTATTTTTGTACAAATCTCGTGTAACACATGAGTGTTATTCTAGTAATTAATATTTCAAAGACAAATGAGACTTTAAGAGGTGTAATGTAGCAATTATTTCAATAAACATATTCTTTTATACTTTCTTGATGTGTTATTACATGCTATTAATAGTAAACCTTCATCAAAATAAAAACAGGGACCCAAAAGATCCACATATAAAACGAAAAAGGCATAATTACAAAAAGTACCCCGAGGTTTGACCTAATTACAAAAAAACCCACTAACTTTCAGAGTTACAAAAAGTACCCTTGAGGTTTGATTCAGTGAAAATTAATGTGTAAGCTGCAACGATTTTATAAATTTGAAGGGCGATTTTGAACTTTTGTTTGCTTATGAAGGGGTTAAATGTTAGACAAAATAAAACCTTGGGGATATTTTTTGTAATTTCAAAAGTTAGCTGAGTTTTTTTGTAATTAGGTCAAACCTCAAGGGTACTTTTTGTAATTAACCCAAGGAAAAAACATATAGTTTACTAAAATATGTTGTTTTTATGTTACATCTTTTAATATTCTGGTCATAATTTATGCTAAAAATATCTCACACGGAGTCTCTATTTTGGTTATCAATAGACTTAGCATGTACGAGTGATACTATTCCCTAAACCCTAAACATAAAATATAACACAATTTAAGATAGGAGATTCGTGATTTTTTAAGTCCAATATCATCACAAGGGATAATATCAAATATAGGTGAATATATGATCAAACCAAATGTCATGCCAGAAAATAATATTACTAGAGCAAGGAGACCACATCATATGATACTGCATGGGTCTAATTTTGCAAAAGTCTTTTCCAAACCAATCTATCCACTGGCGAAGAGGGAGCAATACAAATTGGCATATTGCCATCAGGGCCGATCCTACCAATTTTTTTGACTGAGTCGAATTTTAAAATTTGGGCCCCATTTTTTTTTCCAATTATTTGACTCTTTCATTTGAAAAAAATTAATTTAAGGTCTTTGAGGAAAACTAAATGTGATATATTATTATCAACCAAAAAAGCTACAAGGCCCAAAAGAATAATGGACCCTTCATTTGTGGGGGGTTTTTCTTTTTTTAATCTGAATAACAAAAATACAAAAAGAAAAATTAAAAAAAATCTTGCAACACTCAATAGGATTCGAACCTAAGTCTCTATATTTAGATACTTTTAAGATGGAATACATTAACCACTAGGCTAAACTCACAATTTATTTATTTTAAATATGTATTATATATAAAAGGTATCCAAAAAATTTGTGACCCTAAATTTTGTAACTTTTTCGGGCCCGAGTCGACCGACTCGCTCGACTTACAATAGAAGCGGCCCCGATCGCCATCATACTTCAAATGCACAAAATTTGATCACGGAGAAAACGTATCTCTAAGCCCCCACCACAATTTAATTTATAGAAAAAGCAGTAAGAGATCTGAATTGCAGCTAAGACCGATGCCCCCTTCATTAAGAACAAATTGTCTCCCAAGCAACTCAATGAATTTTCTAGAAAAATCTTGCCATTATTTGCTCAACCTTATGGACGCTGAACTTAGCAGGTTAAATGACTTGAATGATGTGGAATAGCATGGAGCTCAAAAAACTCCTAATGAGCATGAGTCTACACCAAAAGAGAGGGATCTCAAACCCAACCTTGATTTTATTTTGCATTTTGGATATAAGGTTAGGGAATTTAGGTCTTGTATGGTTTCCTTCCCACTCAGCTTTTTTCCCACTTTTTACCATTTGAGATGAGGTTGTAGTCTATGCCACCCACTTGGGTGGCACCCAAGTGGGTGGATCCACCCATGATTTTACACACACCCATGTGTGTGTGTATGTATGTGAATTAAGGGTAGATCCACCCACTTGGGTGCCACTCAAGTGGGTGGCATGGACCAAACCTGAGATGAGATATGTAAATCATGTTTATTTTACCCAATCTTATTGAAAATATCAAACTTTCAACATCTTAGGGTCTGCGATTGGATGTGAGTGAAAACCCATTTTCGTTCGCTAGAGAATTTTTTTAACCAAACATGCGATTGTTTATAAAAATTTTCAGAAAATATACTATTCTCTCACTTTCACTTTTTCTCACTTTTTTTCTTTCACCAATTACATCTACACATTTTTTCACAAAAACCTAATCATTATTACACATTATCCCATAACTTTCACTATTTATTCACTCACACATTTCTAACTATCAATCACATCCAATCATTATTTTACTATTTTCACATCAAATCAACTTTCATCATTGCTTTTTCATCTCACATCCAATCACACTCTCAAAATTTATCTTTTTTCTCCCAAAATGTTTTTCACTACTATTCTCTAGCAAAATGAAAATTTTCAAAATGAAAGTATATCCAATCGCACCCTTACTTTCCAATCTCAACTCTATATTCTCAATCAACAGGTCTCTTGTGAGACGGTGTGAGACCGTGAGATGGTGAGACATTTAGCGTAAAGAGTGATACTTTTAATGCAAAAAGTGATATTTTGTCTAAATACACTTAATTTAGTGTATACTTTGTCAAATTTAGATCTATGAAATGCATATACTGCAACAGAAAGACCAAACACAAATAACATCTAATGTAGAATGATCAACGCAAACAATCAAGATAAAAAAAGCTAAATAAACAACACAATCGCCCAAAAACCCATCGGCTGCATCAATCCGAAAACATTCTAATCAACAAATTATCTCAAGGATGATTACAAAAAAAAAAGAACACCATGAGGTTTCGGCTAATTACAAAAAAAAAAACCAAAGATGTTTGAAAATAATAAAAAAAAACCCTCATATTTGATTATGTCTTAAATTGAAGGAGGTAACAATAATAAACCTCTAAGTTTAATGTAACTAGCCCGAACCTCAGTAATTTTTTGTAATTATCCCATTAATAATACCAACCACTCAAGCATCTCCCAATCTCGAACGAAAAATACGCATCAAGGCACGCATACATAACCTGATCTTCGGTAAGAACACGATTATCCCACCGGCTCAACCTCACATTCTGCGGTTTTTCTATTTCCACTCCAAGAACCTCTTTCGTCAACGCTTTCAATCCCACATTACGCAGCTCCGCCCTGCCCAACTTGTACGCTGCCCACGAACGTAGGTCTATCGTATTTGCTACCTCCAAACCATAATCGTTCCGGAGCTTTCTTACATCTTCCTCGATTCCTACACCAACAAACGTGTAATTAGAGTTTGCAAGAAACCCACTTAGTCCAAGAGGAATTGCCAGGGCGTGAAGGATTTGGAGAACGAGGCAAGATTTTCCGACGGATAGTTGAAGGGTCGCGACAGGGTGCTCCATATTATTGTAGAAATATGGGAGCCATTCGATGTCGAGCCCCACGATAAGACGGTCCAGCACGCGTCGGTTCAATTTCTCGGTGTTGATGAGCCAGGCCGTGACCATTGTAGCATCATTGGTCACTAGGGTCTTGATTTCATCGACATCGTCCAATATAACACGATAGAGTTTGTGGGAATAAACAGGGAGCCTATAGTCTCTGATCTCTGTCTTCATTGTAACTTAAATTGGAGGAATTTGTAATGCAAAAGATATATAGAGTGCTTATAAAGTGTATGATCTGACAGAAAAAGAAAGATAACAGAAGTCAATTAACTAAATTATACAAAAAAATAAGGATAAATACGAATTGAGCATATCGTAGAAACTGGGATTCAACATTAATTGCAAATACAGATGAACAGGGGAATCTATAAAACAAGAGTCAAAATAAAAGTGGAAAAGGACTAATCAGCTAGGTCTCATGTGTTATATTATACTTGAAAAATAGGTATTGTTCCAATTAATCAAAAAGGCCATGAAAGTTGAAATGCATAATAATCCCCCCAAAGGCTCTCCCGGGCGCGCGCCTTTGGGTGAAGAAGGCATTGGGCTTGGCGCCTTAGGCGCGCCTTTAACAACTATGATTGTACCAAAATCTAGTTTAAAAGACAAGAATAAAACAAACAACTATTTATACATTTATAAGTGCATATTTGAATTTTTAAACAATCTAAAAAAAAATTAAACTATATATATTTATTACTTTTGTACATATTAAAGCATAAACAACTTATTTATGATTTATTAGTTTTTTCTTATAAAAGTATTATACATTGGTAATACTTTTATAATACTTTTATAAACATGAATATAATACTTTTATATATTATCCCTATATATATATATATCCCTATATATATATCATGTGTGTGCGCTATAGGGATAATTGCATTTTGGCCGCCAAACTATCATGAGTTTTGCGCTTTGCCGACTAAACTTTGGAAATTTCTCATTTACATACCTAACTTTGAATATTTTGCACTTAACTCCCGACTTGACTTTTATCATAAGTTGACACATGTCAACTTTTGGTTGGTTTAGGAGTACAAATCATATACTTCAGAGGGCAGAATATGTATTTTCAAAGTTCAGTACCGAACATTCCAGAGTCAGACGAGGGAATGCACTAAGGGTCTACCTATCTACTGAGCATGGAGCTAGGGATGCTATGAGTTAATGTAGCTACTGAGTTCTTTTGTTTGAGCTACTCTTTGATAGGAATCTACATGGTCTTTAAAGAGGCAAAGTGTAACACACACTATAGTTTGGAGAACAAGCTGAATTAACCCATATAGGTACATATAAATTAACTTTATAGGAATTCATACATAATGACATGACAAATATATGCAACATTAACATATCGATTGGTCTTGGTCTGAAATTAATTAAAACCCAAAACTCCACCTTGAGACCAGAATTTGGTCTTCAAACCCATCCTAGAATATCGGTCGGATCCCGGACATCATAATTCCCAATAAATAAATACCAAGTAATTTGACAGTAAACGACGCATTAATTAGTTTCCAAATAGATCACACAAAGTAGAATATTAATTGCAGACGAAAATCAAATACAATTCTCAAAATTGAGAGATTTTAAGACACTAATCTGTTCTCTTACCGTAGGCCGGGATGAACAAACTCCAAGCTTTCTGATCAAATGTCTAAAAGGCTACTTCATCTTCTTCACAGATGAAAGCTAAAAGCCTTTGAAACCAAAAGTTTTTAATGTGAAAAGCTGAAAGCCCTACCTTTTTTGTTTTGAAAGCACTAGTGTTAAATGTATAGAATTCAATATTTCAATTATTAAAAGTTTGGAGACTTTGTGGGGTAAGTAATGTTGTAGTGGAAACTACATCAAAATCTTATACACTTATCTAAAATTAAAAAAGAATAGTGGATCAACTTTATCTTCGTTGGTTGAGACGTGTGTTGTAAAGATGAATGATCTGGATTCGATCTCATACGAGTGTGTATATCCCTTCCCCAAATTTCCCCTTGTACTAAAAAAAAATAAAATCTATTGATCTCTTGTTTTGGGAATAAGTCCTAAAAGCCATTGTTTAATGGACATAAAAGGAAAAAAAAACTGTATAAAGGGAAAGTAAAATACAATTTCTTCAATTCTAAAATTTGTTTCCCAAAGTTCATCCTAGTCTAATCTTGTTTCCCAAATTAAATATGAAAGTTTTAGGCACAAAAGTCATCCCAGCATTAGTTAGACAGAAACATGAACATTGAGATACAAAAAATCGGTATGTTTGTTTGGTGATGGTGGGAAGTTTATGAGGAAGAGATGTTTAATGTGATGTATTAGAAAATGTATGTATTAGTAGAGATATGTATTGTAAATCGTAATGTACGTTTGGATGGTGTTTGGGGAAAAAAGTTAGGAAAAAAATATAATGGATGAAATTAGACAATTATAGTCATAAAATTTCTATAAATATACTTTTTTTAACGGTTGTACTTTTTGTTAAAAATGGAAAGTGCAACTATAAAGTTTAGAAAACCGCTGGCACCGCCCCACCAACATTAATTTATTGCAATTTAAAATTTTAAACAATAACTGCCATCACTATGCTCCGACAGTAGTGCAGTGGGAGGTTGAAAACTTAAAAAATCAGCTTAGTTGCAAAATTGGTCCATAACTAATAGGAGTTGCGAAATTGGTCCTCTTTGATTTTCGAGTTGACAATTGAGGATTTTAATTTTAAAAAATACGCAAATTGAGTACAATTTTCACATAAAATTTTCAAAATTAACCAGAACTGGTCATGTGGTCACCATGTCATTACAACAACAACATCAACAAATTAAGCCTTAATCTTATTATGTGGGGTCGGCTATACGAATCATATCGCGTCATCATTTACGGTCATAAACCATATTTTCATTTAATTCTGGATATAACACATCTTGTTTAATAGCTTCTTTCCAAGTCTTTTTAGGCCTACCTCTGCCTCTTTTGATTTGTGTGAGTGATTCCCTACATTCTAAACGTCACACAGGTGCATCTAAAGGTCTCCTATAAACATGTCCAAACCTCTTAATAGTGTTTCTCTAATTTTCTCATCTATTGGTGCTACTTCCACTTTGTTTCTAATGTGTCCATTTCTTATTTTATCTAATCTAGTGTGTCCGCACATCCATCTTAACATTATCATCTCTGTTAGATAAATGTTTTTATCATGATTTTGATGAATATGTTTTACTGAGTTTTTATACCAAAATAATGTCTCCTATTATGGTCCAAATACTCCTAATTGGTTTTAAATTATTTTTCGGAGTATTTCTTGTAAAGATTATTCTCGACTATTCAAAACTTTCGTATCGAGCGATATTAAAAGTGATTTTCATGTTTTAAAAAGTGTGTCTAACAAATACCGAATACCATCAAGGTAAAACGACGCTCGAAAAATAGTCTGAATTTTTGACGGACCGAACACCCCGGTGCCTGTACGTTGTTTTAAGTTTCAACTCGCAAAAAATCCCAGGGAAGGGTCGACCACATGGGTTGACCCCAAGGTGAAGTCCTCCCATGCGCCACTGTCCTCTCGTTCTTTCATTTTGAAAATGGCAGGGACAGGTCGACCAGGGTGGTCGACCGGTCTACCCCCCTCCCCCCGGCGACCTGTGTGGGACTCAGCTCAATGGACTTATTTTTTGAATCTTTGTTTTGATCGACCAGAGTCGACCCGGTTGTTGACCAAAGACAAAATCGAGCGATTTTGAGCTTATGGGAGACAACTTTTCCTAATTTTGGGGAGTTGATTTGTAACAGCTATTTAATCTGTATTTCTTTTCCAATTTCACTCTTCAAGAGGAGCCTATCAATGTACAAGACCTCTTCTATAAATAGAGAAAGATTTGGAGCAACAAAACAAGACAATACACTACAACACAACAAGAGACATTAAAAACAAATATACTTTGTTCTTCAATTTCAATATTCTTGTTGTAATAGCCTAAGTTCTTTCACTTGCACATCTTGAGGTCTAGACTTTATTCTTGATTACACTTGCACTTCAAAGTTGTATACTTAATTATCGAGTTGTAATCTTGAATTTGTGTTCATCATTCAAACACAAGATATCCTTGTGAGTGTTCTTGTGGTAAGAACACACTTGGGTGATCTTAGGTGTAGAAGAGTGGTATTCTTCATAGGTGTAAGAAGATTGTGGTAATCTTCTTGTAGAAGCTTGTAGAAGAGTTTGGTGCTCTTCGATGTTCTTCGAGGTGTTGAAGAGTTTGGTGCTCTTCAAGTGGGAAGATTATGATAATCTTCATTGGTGCCGTTGTAAGAAGAGTGTGGTACTCTTCAAGGTGAAGTTGTAATAATTTTGGTAATTATTAATAAAATTCTTTTTCTTTTTCGAAACACATCCCGGATATACTGGGGTGGTAGAACACGTAGTCCCTAGGTGGGGTGAAGCTCTATAAATAGACGTGTGTTGTTTATTTTCCTGCACCTTCATTTTTGTCATTGCTTCTTCATTCGAAAAAGAGGGCGAAACTCAGAAAATCGGCATAATTCACATCCCCTCTAGATTATCGTAGCCACTTGGACTAACAATCTCTGCTACCCTCATTTTTTGTTCGTGTTCATATTTAGTCGCCCAACATTCTGCTCCATAAAACAGTGTGGGCCTTATGGCCGTTTTATAAATTTTTTCTTTAAATTGTAATGATATTTTACGGTCACAAAGGATAGAAGATGCACTCCTCCATTTATTCCAACCCGCCTGGTCATCATGTCATTAAGGGTGGAAATAGACTAGCTTACCCAACAAGGCCTATAACCCGATCTACATTGGCTTAAATTGGATTGGCATATTTAACAATTGAGCTACGGCTAAGACATTTTATAAAATGGGCTTTTAAAAAAGCCTTTCAAGCTAAATAGAGCGACCTATTTATAGGCCTACATATATAATACATATAAACATATAATTATTATACAAAACACATCTATATTGTATATATTTGAATATATATAAATAATAATATTATATGTCTTATATGTAAATATAATATAATACACTAATCAAATAAATAATATATAATCTACAATATTATTGTTTTTTAAACATTGATTTATATAGAATTAAAACAGATTTTAAATAAGCTGAGGTCTGGCTTTTTAAGTACAAAATCTACGAAAAAAGTCTATCACATATAAACATATAATAGGTCAATCTTGGGCCAAAAATAAAACACAAACCATCTAACACAAAGCTTGGCTCGTCCCAACCTATTTCCACCCTTACATGCATCACACGAACATAAAATGAACTTCCTCAGTTGCCTTCCACTTCCACTTCCTATTACCCCAATTAAAACAAAGTCGATTTAATTTTAGCATTTTAAAGCGCATTGGTCAACAAAATTTAATTTTCTTCAAATGTAGAAATCATATCATTGCAAAAACAAGTGTTTAAAAACTCTAGCGCGTAGTAGAGAGGTGTCAAAACAGACGGCGGGCCGAGAAAACTCAACTCCAACCCAACCCGCCGGGCTGCGGGTTGGGCCGCCCTTAAAAATTTTAAAAAAAAAAAAAAAAAAAAAATATTTTTTATTCATATTATTAATTTTAATGAATTAAATATACTAATGGATAACAAGTACATATTTTATAAAAATATTATATATACTTTTATAAGAGATAAAAATATAAAAATCAATTATCCTATTTTTTTGTCTATTTTATCTAATTTTTCATTTTTTTTTTTTTTTTTTTTTATTTTCGGCGGGCTAGCCGCGACTAACCCGCCAAGCCCGCGCGGGCTAGCCTGCCGTTAGGCCCGCCCTTTGGCGGGCTACTAAATACTTAACCCACCCCCTACCTTAGGCGGGGCGGGCGGGCGGGCCGCGACGGGCTGGCCCGTTTTTTTGACTCAGGCGCTAGTCGGGCAAGGGTCTAACGCCTGGCGGGATTAGGGGCAAGGTTAGGTGGGCCTAGTCGGAAGAAAATGTATGCGAGACAAGAGGAGTCTAAAGACCGGCGGAGGCGGAGACTAATCTGAAAGGGGATTTTTAGAATAGTGATTGCAACAACAGATTTGGTAAAGTCAAAATCAAGGTAAAAAGTTGCGAAAATTCTTCATCCACTTCCAACAATAGCATTACAAGAGACCATACAAACACTCCTAAGAAAACATCTGTTAAGACAAAATCTAACTTAACACAAACTTGAAACGCGCTAAAAATTCATCTGTGGTACTATTGTCTAACTGCAGCATTAGAGTGGAGAAATAATCAAAAACTTCAATGATGCAAGATTCCATTCATGAAAACATTAGCAACATCGATAGAGGGAAACCAAATTCAATATCGAACTATCATGTAGCTCATCTATTACCGAACTATCATTCCCAAAAGGGTATATATAGAACAATCCATCAAGTAATCCAATAAAGTAATCATCAGTCAAACTCACAACCATTCACACATTTAACAGTTTTCAACATGCCTTTGTTTTCGAAAGCAAATATTCACATATTCATATAAACAGAACTGGATCGGGTGGTTATCTATATCCAGAAAAACCGTCGATCAACATATGCCAAATTATGCTCGTCTACAAAACTCTTTTTGCCTCAATTCTTGAGTTCCATGGTGATGTTTGCAGAGAGAAAAGGATAGTGAGAGTACAATTCTATTCGAATATATCTTCAAGGAAGAATCCTAATCTCATTAGGAAACTCAATCCCACCCAAACTCGGGAATTGATGTTCTGGTCCATATCAATTAACAGTCTCCCAAAAAAGGGTTATTACAAAAACTGTCCACGAGGTTTAGCCTAATTACATAACACCCAATTATCCTTCAAAATTACAAACCTTGACATTTGTTTCTATTTTACGAATTGCATTAAAATGCACCCTCACGAAGGGGGTACTTGTTAGGTAAATACAAACCTCAAGGGATAATTTTTGTAAATAAGCTAACTATCAGGGGTAGTTTTTGAAATTATCCCTTAAAAAACAACAGGAGTATTGAAAACCAAGTCCAAGGTAACAACAAAACCAAAAACGTTTGGCAAAAGCTTCAACCAGATGAACAAGACCAGTTTCACACACTACAAATTTTATTAACTTCAAATATAACACTTCTACCAGAAAAGCAATTCATTATATCAACAGGACTCGCAACTTCCGACAAAGAATACATCATACATGAAGGACACAAAATGTATACAATAGCAAAATAGGATAAAACAAATCAAATCCGAAAACATCGTTATTCTTAAGAATCCTCAATAATTACACAAATATACCAACTGACACAAATACATGGTAATTTTACAGTGTTGTATTAGAGTAGGTATTTTTCACCATCCATTTCCCATGGTCTAATGGTATAAGAAGGACCCAGATTGTTAGCACCAATCCTTCCCAGAATCCAAGAATTTCACACCATCTATTCACAAAACCTGAAAATATATTTTCAGGCAACAAGCCAATAAAACAAAACCCCCAAATTTCCATTACTTTACCTAAAAGCAGAAGCATTTAAAATCCTACCAATCTCAAAACTCATAAAAGCATCAACACAAGCATACTGTACTTGATCAGACGTGAGCCACCGATTATCCCAACTACTCATCGTTACTGCCTTAGGTTTTTCAATCTCTATTCCCAGCACAGTCCTCGCCAGGGTTTTCAGCCCCGCGTGCTTCAAATCCTTCATCCGATACACATCCGCCGCCAAACCCCTCAAATCAATTGTCTTCGCGTGATACCCAATCCTATAGTCCCGTTGAAGTTTCTCCAAATCGGATTTAACTCCAATTCCGACGAAATTGTGGTTGGAGTATGAGAGGAATTGGATTAGCTGGACGGGGAAGTAAGGGGAGTGGATGAGTTGGTAGATGAGGCAGCAGCGGCCGACGCAGAGCTGGAGAGTGGCGGCGGGGTTTTGGTGGTGGCGGGTGAAATTGGGGCAAAACTCGACGTCGAGGCCGACGATCAGGTGGTGGCCGTAGAGAGAGTTGATGGAGGAAATCCATTGAGAGACGGTGGTGGGATCGTGGGTGACGGTGGTATAAACGACGTCGTTGAAGAAGAAGACGTTGTAGATATTGGAGGGCGAGTTGTAGTGGTGGTGGATTGTCATCTCGTTTGATTTTCGTTCCGCCATTTGTGTGTGTGTGTGAAATTGTTTTGGTGGTATTGGTAATTTAAAAGGACTGATTTAGTGATCTGACATTATCTCCCCCAACATTTTTGTAATACCTAAATTTTTAATTTATTATTGAATAGGACTTCGTCCTTTCATATTATTATGGGAGTGTTTGCAAACACAAAAAAATAAGTGTTTTTAGTTTTTCTTAATAAAAACGAGTTTTTAGTGTTTGATATACCAATTTCTCGCTTCTAATTTACTTCATTTAATCGAGAATCTAAAAGCGGGGAGATGGGTCTTTAGATTCTCGCTTCGTTTCAGTTTGAATTTTACAAATAAATAAGATTTTTACTACTTCTTCACCAAACACTCTCAACTTCTCATTCTCAACTTTTAATTCTATTTTCAAACACTACCAACTTCTCGATTCTCAACTACTTACTTCTCTTTATAATAAATCACTTCTTCTAAAAGCGAAGTTTTTGCAAACACTCTCTATATCACTCTACTCCAGTATTCTTAAAAAATTGACTTAATTATTCTTATTTATTGTTTAAAATTACTCATTTGCATTTATAATTTTGGAATGATGATTCGTATGCAAATAGAAATCTATAGAATAACCTTCTAAAAAAAGAGAAATCTAAAGAATAAAAAACCAAGTTTATCAATTTTACAATATTTTAAAGTGATTGTAATAAGGATAATTTGTTTATTTTATAGAAATATAGGGGCAAATGATACAATAAAAATAAAAGTGATAACAATTTAAAACATGAAGAGGCAAAATGATACAATATATATTGATTTGGGTATTAATAATTAGATGTACTTTGGGTCGGTGCGGTTCGCTTGGAGCCTAAGTACTTCGTTCGAGGGGGACCTGTAATAGGAACACATGTTAGGCTAGTCGGGATGGTTCCCAGCTAATACCCTCCGAAGCTTAAGTCAGTACAGGTGGTTAGGTCACAAATAAACTAAAGAGCGAGGTGATAACGTAATTATGAGATACTTGATTTCAGTCCAAAGTGCGGTATTTATAGATTTTGGTCTTGATAGGTTGTACGGTTCGTACGACCTATTCCACGTGTCATTATCTCCCTTCTATAGTAGTCACATCAAGGAAGATATCCGCGTATCGGTCTTTAAGGCCTCACCTCGCAACGAGTCGCTGGGCCTCGATCAGTGAGCCCTTACATTTGGGAGCCTAGATGTCAGAGTCATTGAGACCTCGGTTTGGGCTCCCCTCGCACTAGGTTGGGTCACGTCGGAACCTGAGTCGTTTGGCTATGAGTAGGGTCCTTGTCAGACTTTGGGAGACTCTTGATGGCCTCGTTCAGGGTCGTGCCTCCTCAATCTTGGGTCCCTTTTGGACGGCTACGGGGGAAAATATGGTAAATATAATACTAGGTATATCACATATATATATATATATATATATATATATAATGATGCTAAGAAAATAACAATTTGTGAGATAAATTTATAACATGAGGAGGTGAGCACCTAACTTGGAAAATTGTCCATATGGCAAGACGGCCAGTTGATGGGTAGGGATGACAATGTGTAGAGTACTTATCTATTTAAAGCTATTTCTACGCGAACTCTATAATATTAAAATTATTTCTACCCATTCCAAACTTGTTCAAAAAATTACACATATTACACATACCCATTCTAAATCCATTTGTTGATACTCGTACCTGCTCAAAACCCATAGATTTCATATAAAACCTTATAACTATATGAATATTATATGGTTATTATATCGGTACCATACGGAAAATTAGTTATTATATAATAAAATATCCGTGTTAAATTATTAATGACAATAACAATTAATCATGTTTAGTTCTGAATGCCTACACAAACTATCATCATTTACCAACTAAATCAAAATCAACAATATCTAAGCAGTAGGGTTGTGTTTGATTTTGTTATTTTGTTTTTTATATATATGAAAATATTTTACATGAGTGATTATATCCGATTATATAAATGTGTTCAAGTAACGAGTATATTCTAGGGGTAAAACTCAATCACACTTGTATCCTAATGGGTATAATATTTTTCATAACATAACCATTCCAAACCCGAAAAAGATTACTCTTACCCATTCCAATAGGGTCTTGGCATAATGGCATGTACCGATGTTTACCCGTCCCATGGATCCCCTTTGGTGGGGAAATCAAGAGAAATCCACATTTTTTTGTTTTCTTTTTCCTTTTTTTACTTCACAATAAAAATATATCATTATTTGTTAGTAGAGGTGGCAAGATGCATCCCGACCCATGGGCTGGCCTGACTGACCCCGAGATTTGGATTGGGCTAGGTCTTGATTTTCTAGGCCCAAAAAACGTCAGACCTATTTACCTACCCCGATTGCCTCGCGAGTTGGGGGTTAGCCCGACTTTTAGCCCAATCATTTTTGTGTAAAAAATACACACATGGGTTGAGCCATGTATTTTCGCAGACCGACTCAACCCTAATCTTTTCAGAAGCCTGATGGGCATGGAGTGGGCTATCCCAGCCCAACTCATTCCCAACTCTATTTGTCAGTCATGTCTACATTTATACTTTAGATTTCTTATTTAGCACAAACTTAAAATTATATAATATAAATCAAATGTATTTTTATAAAAGATGTAAAATATTATTAGTATTTTCTAATTACTTTTAAAAAAAATATTATTTTACTAAAACTAATAGATGGGGATAAAATGATCATTTCATAAAGGAATATGAGTATAGAATAATATTCTAATAGTATAAAGGGGACAATGTGATACAAATTGAGAGTACAAAGGGATAAAATGATACAATTGAAAGTACAAGAGAGTAAAGTGAGATTGGGTAAAATACAAAAATTAGTCCTGTATCTATAAGGGTGGCGATATTAGTCTTGTAATTTCAAAAATTGCGATTTTAGTCTTATATGTTTTGTCAATTTTCAAAATTCGGTCCCATATATTTAGATATGTAATTCTGGTTCTATAGTTTTAAGTTGATGCAAATTTGGTACTGAGGACTATTTCAATATTTTAATTATTTCCAAAAGGCCCTTCATAGCCAAAATTATATTCAATATACCTAAGATTAAGTATAAAATAGTATCGAAGCCCATCTTTTTTTTATGAGTTGAATATATTTTATCATTTATATTATTAATTGTCTCATGATAGAAAAAATTTAGATTTATGAATAATCCAAATCAAAACTCGAGATACGAGTTATAACGTATTGATTTCTAATTAATTAAGAAAATACAAAAACAGGTACACATTTGCCAAATTAAAATTGGTTACTTTGAATAATAAATAGGAATGAAATTACCAACAACTAAAAAATAAAAGGCTAAAATCATCAAATCCTAGAAATTACATATTAAAGTTGTTATTTTTGGCTTTTCACCAAGTGGCAAAATTATCACACGATTAAAATTGCAACTTCAAAAGTTACAGGACTAATATTGCAATACCCTTATAGATACACGACCAATTTTGCAATCCCCCAGTGAGATTCAATGAGAATATAGGGGTATAAAGTGAGATTGAATTTTGTATCTTCGCTTTTGAGAGAGTACCATACTATGAATATTTTCAATTCTGGATTGATAACATTTGTAATAAAAATACAGCTATTTACGTCTTTTTCTTTTCTTTTTTTTTTCTTTCCGAAACGGTAGTTTTTTATTACACTCAAACTAAGGATCATACAACGAACCATGAAAGACAACGAGCCACCTTAGAAACATTAGACAATTGATTTTAATAATAGAATATACCCATTAAAAAAAAATATTTCGCTTTCGAGTCGGAAAGATGGAAAAAATCACATGACAACAGATAGAAATAACAATATAACATTTCAGTGAATACTTTTAATTTGGAAAAATATCAATAGGGAGCTGGAGCAAATTGATTTCAAAAGTTATTTTTCAATCAATTGTAGAGAATATAGTGCTAAACATGACATCTATATTTGTAAGCACTTGAAACTCCTTTTAAAATACATCACATGGCAGTGGCGGATCAGGGAATTAAGAATAGGGTGAAATTTAAAAAGTAATTTTTTTACTAATATATATGGATTATTTCGCATGTCTTAATGCTGAAAATGCTCTTTTAAAAGACAAATGCACATTTGAATGGGTTAATCTCAATTATAATTTCGAAGACATTTATAATTTCCTATGTTTAGTTTTTAGCAATTCACTAAAGTGTTAACATACAACAAGATATATAATGACAACAATATTAATTAATACAAGGAATAATTAAAAGAATCATCTTATCATGCTTTAATATCTAACAAGATACTTCGCATCTTCAGTAGAGAAAAAGATAATCATTAAAGAAACGAGATGCATATTTTATTCTACCGAACAAGTAAATACTATTAACTAATACAAGAAATAAATACAAGAATAAAGAAAATTTTATATTTGAATCTTGAAAATTTTGTCTTGATATCTACTTATTCTAAGGCCATTAGATTTAAAACATAAATGGAATTTCTTTTTGGATAAGAGTTAGTTGGATTGGACACTTAGATTTAATTTGATGGGTGAAAGCCAAAATAAAACTGAGAAATTAAAAGGAGTGGTGTTGAGCTGGATTCTTTTTTTTATAATTTGGTTGAGCACTTCAGCTGGATTTAAACTATAAATAAAAATAGTCCATATATATATGTATATCAGTATATATACGTGTATTATGTATATATATGTATAGGGCCTATTTGGTGATTTGCACTGGGCTTCAGCATAACTAAGATTCGCCCCTGATACAAGGTAGTCACTAGATAATGAAATGCATGAGAAGAAGAACTACTGCAACTATACCAGCACCACCCCCTCCCCCAAAAAAAAAAAAAAAAAGAAAGAAATGCAAAAACAGGTAATTTTATAGCCTATAGTAATACGTTACATCTTATTTTAGAAATAAGTTTTTTTAAGATTTTGATAAACTATTGGACATAAAACTCCCACATGCATTTCAATTTATTAATCTTCCTTCTTCCTTAATGATTTTAAATCATAATATCAAAACCAACAACCATTTTGCAGAAATTGTCCCTTTTATTTGACCATGGCAGAATGAATATTATTTCAAATTCTAACTGTACAAAACGAATATTAACAGGGGACTCTATAGCCATCTTCAACAGAAACCTAGAGAGGACCAGTAAAATTTTACCATTTACCATATCTTGAACTGAAGCTACCTCCTCCCATTTGCACTGCAAACTCAAGCACTGGCGGATTTATGTGGAAACATGGGGGTACAATTGTACCCCCAAATTGAGAAAATCCAACAATAGTTTTTAGTAAAAAAAGTTATAACAATAAATTTGTACCCCTATTTTTACAAAAACAATTAAAAGATCCAAATTAAACACTACAAATTTCCACAATAAAATTTCAAAAATTAAAATATTGACTAAACAACTTAAATAAATAAATTATGGGAAAAGTCAAAACCTACAAAAATAAAAATATAAACAAAATTCTAATAATATCAATAATGTTACCAAAACTATGTTTTATTGTCTCTTGTTTTCTTAATTACTCTAAATTTTGTTTATATATGTGCATTAATTTTTTACATGATCAACTTTTACAAAATTTTAAACAGTGTTTTGTTATAGGACTTTAAATATTAAAAAATATTTAGGTGCATAATTTTTTTAATATCTATCGTACCCCCATTTTCAAAATTCTGGATCCGCCACTGAACTCAAGAAATACTTTCCGAGCGCATACTTCCCAGGCTTTAGCCATTTGTTTAAGTGATATGGGCGGAGAAAACTCACTAAGTTTTAAACTGAAATTCGACTTTGCCTTCGTCCACAGATCCCCTTCTTCAGAATCACTGCACAACATCAAAATTGATATGCATCAGATAAATTTTATCCATATAAAGGGAGATCCATGAATTTTTCTTACTATCATTTTCTTGCCAGAAACTAAATTAACAAACTAATGTACACTGTTTAGTTTCTTACCCACAACCAGGAGGTGTTGTTTCAGACACAATAGGAGCAACATTGGGATAATCAGCACGAACAATCAAATCCAGCAGCAATTTAGGAAACTGTGAGCAGGAAAAAGTAAAATCAAATGTCCAGTGCAACGAAATATTTTGGAGTAAATTGCAAGAAAATACCCATAAATCTAGTCTAATTACATAATTCAGTTATCTTTCAACTTTACAAATACTCATAAAGTTATTACAAACATCCTTGAGTTTTGTATTTGCTTAACAAAATAATTCTTCAATAAGTGCAACAATCTGTAAAATTGTAATAAATATCAAGTGGTGTTTGTAATTTTCGAAGATAGTTGTGTAATTAGACTGAACATTAAGGGTCATTTTATGATTAACCCAATACGTTATCATAATAGTTAAAGATTCTTAGGAGCATTACCAGCTGCTGTGAAGGTCCAACGGGAATATATGAGCACCGAATGGGAATTCCTTCATCAGATCCTATCCTGGAAACATCATCCCAGTTCATCACATCAACCTTCACTTCCATATACCTCTGGTTGATCTCTGTGATCTCTTGCAACAGCAGATCACTAGGCTGTCAAAATCATCCACGTATATCAATGAAACAAAGTAATATATATTAGACGACAACGCAAATTAAACCAAGGCAAGAAGAATGCACATTGATTTTGAGGAGTTACTAGTTGCATTAAGATATGAGCAAGTGAAAAAAGAAAATTTAGGGTTAAACTACAAAAGCCACCCCTAAAGTTTAGTCTAATTGCAGAACAACTCAATTACACATTTACCCCTCTTAAGGTTTGTATTTGGTTAACAACTACCGCAACCGCTATTGAGGTGCAATTTGTAAAATAGAAACAAATATGAAGGTGACGTTCGTAATAAGATTGAACCACAATGATTTTTGTTATATTTCTCTACGTATTAGCCATTAGGAATACCTCTTTCTTCAGTCTCCCAACTTCACCACTGGCACAAAATTCCATTTGATCAGTTTTCATTTCATTCGAAGTTGTGGTTTCCAGTTGATCCTTCGTCGTCGACTTCCTTCTTGTAAAGTTGCTAATGTCATCAGCCAAGTCCTGCAAAACGACTTTTGTGGATTCATCATGGAGAAAGTTTGCAGCTATCCTGTCACTTAAATTGGTGACAGCATTGATATCCTGTATAGCAGAATTCAAGCCTCTTGATGACATAGACTTCACCTTCAACATCGAAAAGTGAAACAACTTTCAGCCAAAGGCATATAATAATTTACAAACATGCAAATAATCTCAACAACTCAATTTATCTGATTGATTTGGTTTTGTTTTTCCCCCCTTTTGCCGAGTTCACTGTTACATATTCATGATCTGATTGCTATTCTAAAATCTCAACTAAAGTAAAAATTCCAATTAGGCATTATATCATACACTTGATCTGCATGATGCATTTAGCAAACAAACACCAATTGAAGATGCATGAAGTGAAATTTCAGTGACAACACCAATGAAAACATTAGAGATCGGAAAGAAGATCAACAAAATTCAAATCACTCAGATGTCTATCAATAGAAGTGAAAATGAATTTCTTCATCAACAAATCAGAAAAAAATGCAGACAGAAATTTTACGTGAACAGAGACTGAACTAACCACATCAACCAAGCACTTCACCGGATCTCCTTCACCACGCGATAACTGTTTAGATTCTGTATTCTCACCAGAGTTCATTATGCCTAATTGTGTACCAGTAACAATTAGGTTTTGGCTTTTGTCCTGCAATGGCGGAGCATCAGAATCCTTGGGAAATCTGCTAGTTTCTTCTTCAAGGCATAATGGACTCTTCGCACAATCAGCTGCCTTCGAAGATGGAGTCAAAGGAGATGGTGATGCAGATGATGACGTTGCAGACTTGGAAAACTTTGACGATAAATCCTTAATTTGAAGCTGTGAGTTAGGTTGCTGCGAACTTTGAGGAGAAATATCGCAGGGAGATATCTGATTGGACCTTACAAATCTTCTCAACTTTGTGCCTTCCTTCCTTTTCTGTCTCTTCATTGCTGCTTCATGATTTTGCTGCATATTTTGCAGGGGAGGAGAAACTGTAACAGAACTCTGTGCTTTAAAACTAACCGTAGCAGAGCAATCCGATTGGTTGAAAATATCGTTCGACGAAATAACTGCCGGATTATTATTATTGTTCTTGTGCTGAGACGTTGGATGGAGAAGCATTCTAAGCGCTCTTTGATCGAATCCAGTTTGGAAATCCTTACGATTCGATTTCATAATCGAGTGGCTGATCGGTTGCGTACTGTTATTGAACTGACTATAAACATTTTCCGAGCAAACCTGTTGGTTTTGCTTCATTAGAGCGAGAGCATTACTGGCTTTAGCTTGACTAACGTACTTGGCGACGTCGTTCATGGTTTGGAATAGTTTTTCTTTCGTCCAGCATAAGATATCGGATCGTGACATGTGTAGAAAAGTGAATATCCTTTCTATCGAAATTCTAATCTTTTCGCATCGGCTCACTGTCTCAGCGCTGTTTGCCTGAATAAATGAATTTTCGTGCAAAGCTACGATTAGTAATGAGTTTTTGAAAATGGGAAGGTTTATTATAAGGTATAAAATGGATTACGTACATACCGAATTCCTCATTTCTTGTGTTCTTTTGTATAACGTGAGAATTTCGGATAAAAACATCTCCTTCATCTGCAAAATCTGTAGGAAAATTTCAAAGAAATTTATGTAACATATATTAACAGGAGAAAAAAGAAAAATTATATTGAATTTTAAAGCCTACCTTGTGATATGCTTGGTCCACCCAATCAATGGAATTTGTCAATTCAGGTTGAGGAGTGGATTCTGATAATGCTTTGAAAGGCAAAAATGTTGCATTAATAGACATCATTATAATTTTAACAAGAAAAACAAAATTGAACTATTATATCTACTTTTATCAGTTTCTTCAAATTTACCTTGTAAATTCCCAAGACGCATGGTTTGGGACGGATTTCCAGGCTTCAATTGATCGACCAACGTGACATTCTGAGCCTGATGAAAAGTAGACATATGTAATAATTCTGGATGGCCGCGTTGTTCAGGTAATAATAAACCACTTTGTCTTTCCAAGCTTTTCTGCATTAACGCCATTTGATCGTTCATTTGTTGAACAACATTGAATTTCTCTTGATGTTTCGCCACAAGAGCTGGAGTCGAATGGCATCCAGGCGATATCTGTTATTTCAGAATAAATCGCAAAATTAAATTAAATAGATAAAAAAACCAAATGGTTGTGTGTGATTCATGAATGCTAAATCAAGACGATCTTATTTGACATGAATATAGATTAATTGCTGATATCGCACAAGAAAAAGTACGTACGTACCTGAACTGGCCGTTGTTGTCTAAAATTACTTGGATATGAATTGGATTGCATCGGCGATTGATAAGTATTTGGTCTCTGCTGATCAAGCAATTGATTTTGCAATAGTTGGTGGTGTTGGTGTAAATTTGAGGCCATGTTGGATGAAGTCTGATTTTGAGAGAATTGTTCAAATAAGGTGGGAACACTAGAACCTGCCATTCTTTGACTGGCTGAACTATTATTAAGGTTGTCTGTAAACACATTGAGATCATTAAACATTTTCCTCTAAATCAACAACACTTCTTTAATTGGCTATCCTTGCTGTTTCCTAATTTCCTTTAAATAATAATAATAATAATAATAATAATAATAATAGAAATGCAAAGCTCTATCGTTAATTACCTGAAGTACAGTACTGTGAATGCTGCCACATGCTGGGAATATTACTATTGTTATTATTTGACTGCAAATGAAAGTGTATTATGAGTGAATCGATTACAAATGGGCATGCTCTATATTACAAGTTAAGAATACGCAATCTCAAAGACATCCCGTCATTCGGTCCAGAAGTTATGTTCGATATAACTAAGTAAACTAACAAATACGAAAATTCTATGCTTATAAATTATAATAACAAATACACAACCTCAAAGACGTGATTCAGTCGAGACGATCTGATCGATCCATATAACTAAACTAACATGCTCATAAATTAAATTGAACACATATGAGATATATAGAAAACAACTTACTGTCATTGCAGCAATTGCCTTATTCTGTTGATTATAATTACACAATCCAGATGATGGCAAAATAACTCCTCCTCCTATTCTGCACATATTGATAGATCCAATTTATTATCATTAATTTCCAGCTAGGAGTTCATAATTAATCCACGAAAAAACAGAAAGAGAGAAAAAAAACTAATTAATTAACAACATGAAGTATGCAAATCAATTGTCAACAATTCAGAACCCAAATCTGCCAAAGTACTGATATATGTGAACTAAAATAATAAATTTATTTTTTCTAAAACAAAAATAATAAATTTATGAGTTCGATTAGATCAGATAAAAACTGAAACCCAAAATAAGAAAAAAATAAATTAAAGAGAGAGAGAGAGAGACGTACATAACTAAGAACCACAGATGAATCTTCAAAACCCTAGCTATTGGGTATCACTCCCAAACAACGTTAAATAAGAAAAATATTATTGTATCCAATTGATCACATGCATGATATTTACATGCAAATTAAAGTTCAATAGTTCACATAGTGATTATCAAAACCTAATTCACCATAAAAAGAAATTATTTGACATGCCAAAATATTTACAAACCCTAGTTCACAGGAGATAATTACCCTCGACGCAATGACAGAAAATAGAAATACACAATCAAGAAAAAAAAAGGGTTAAAGAATTTAAAAATAAAAAACAAATCTGGAAAAATCAAGATTCTACATGAATTCATATCAGAGAGTTTTCAAGGCACTAATATGTACGCAATAATAAAAAAGTATTGAACTGTAAATTCTTGAATTAAAACCAGATCAGAATATTTTTACTCTGAAATTAAATAAAGGAAGAAGAAAATAATGCATGCAGTAAGGCTTTTTTTTGGGGGTCAAATTTACAGTTACCGAATATTGGCAGCAACATCGGGCAAGAGTTCTTTCATCCAATCTTCAATCTCTAAAGATTTACCTTTCTCTAAATCCATCATATATCTCCACTTTATCTATAAACCCACAAAAGATTTTATCCACTCGATCCAGTGGGTTTTTGGAAACATTTAAAAATAGAAAGAAAAAAAAAGGGTTCACAACGACAGAATGAAAAGAAAGACGTAACAAATAAACTGAATGTTGATTTATTTTACTGATATTTGTACACATGTACACGCTTTCGAATCTCAAAATAACTGAAGATGTGTGAAATGTTTGGGAAATATGCAAGAGTAGAGAGAGAGAAAGGAGAAGATAGACAAATAAGATGATTTAGGAAGAAACTTGAAGAGTTCGAAACGGATGCGTTATGTTATTTGCCATAAAAACAGACACTTAAGGGTGGCTTGGGACTAGAGGTGTCAAACTGGCCGGGCGGTGTATGCCAAAAGCAAAAATTGAACCGGCCCAAACAGTGTCTGGAAAGCTATTTTTGAAGCTTAGTTTGGCTATGGGTGATCACGATATTGTTTGGGTGGTTTTTTTCAATATTTTCAATCGAATTACTAATTGCGGTTCGTCCACAAATTTAATTTTAAGTCACGATTTTTAGAATAAAACAGATATGTGATTTTCTATGGTTTGAGATGATTTTGCGGTTTTAACGCATAATACGTGAATATTATGTGGAACAATCAAAATGATCAACAAAACAAACCTTATCAATTCGATACTCAAAATTTTAAGAATATGTTGTTGCATCAATTGAATGTTATAACAACTTCAATAATATATAATAGTGGAATCTAATAGATATTGGGAGTATTTGCAATCATAAAAAAAGTGTTTATCATATTTTGGCTTAAAAAAGCACTTTAAGTGTTTGCAAGTGTCAACTTAAGCTTCTGCTTTCGATTCGATTCATTTAGTCAGAATTTAAAGAATGGAGAGAAGTGCTTTAGATTTATGCTTCTGCTTCTGATTTGATTTTTACAAACAAATAAGCACTTTTATAATTTTTTCACTAAACACTCAACTTCTGATTCACAACTTTTGATTTTATTTTGAAATCCTACCAACTTCTGATTCCCAACTATATACTCCTAGTTATGCTACAATAAATCACTTTTTAAAAGCGAGAAGTTCTTGCAAACACTCCCATAACTTCAACATTTTAGGTTGTGATTGGTTGTGATATTTTTTCTGATTTCCATTTTTGAGTGAAACTTTTTTTTTTTTGGAGGTGCGGTTGTTTGTGGAAGAAAATGAATTTTTTTCAAAGAAAATCTCACACTTATTTCCACAAAAGATATTGTATTAGAGGACATCGACTAGGTTTCTCATAGGAGGTTATAGTTTTTTTCATTTCATTTTGAGTAGTGAATAGACTCAAATTGTTAGGAGGTAATAATTTGTAGTAGAGTTTTCTACAGAGCTGCCAATGGTATTCCCAAAGCAAGGAAGTCTTGATCAAATGGTCAAGACAATTTTCAAGCATTATCCTAAAATGAGTCCAGGATCTCCCACATCAAACCACATAAATGATTTGGAAGGTTAAAAAACGTGGTAGTTGCTAGAAATAACATAATGGAAGTAATTAATCAATATAGATTGATCCAAAGTTTGATTCAAATCCTAATTCTGTCAATATAGATTGATCCAAAATTTGATTCAAATCCTAAATTCGAGTGTAAATCTAGGTTTGCATTAGCCATACTAATTAGCTCAACAATGTGGCAATTCCCTATCAATTAAATTTTGGTAAAATTGGCCAAGCACGACATCC
Source organism: Rehmannia glutinosa (assembly GCA_016081115.2). NCBI lineage: Eukaryota > Viridiplantae > Streptophyta > Magnoliopsida > Lamiales > Orobanchaceae > Rehmannia > Rehmannia glutinosa. The sequence goes on from JABTTQ020002281.1 coordinate 116,767, forward strand.
CGATCCAGCCTCATTTATAAGATTGTGTTGGGCTTCATTTTTAGGTACTCGAAAAAGGATGAACCTATATGCCTAGTCTAGTCCAAGAACGAAACCCGAATGTCTTGACATAATTGAGGCATAAAAATAGAGTTTGGTTGGCTAATGGGGCTCGGGCGCCAAGGAAAATGACGTTTCGATTGATTTTCGTTCGGCCCGACCTAATTCTTTATGTTGGTGCGATAGTCCGCCTAACCGACCCAATCATCGCGACTCTACCATCAATAGCAGAGCCAATCATTGGGGTGGTCCTACAATGTGTGAAGTGGCTAAAGATTATTATATTGTCATCACTTTATTTAGGGCTGCAATCGAACTGAACCGAGCCGAGCTTTTGAGTTTTTGAGTTTGGCTCGTTTATTATTCAGTTGAACTCGAGCCAGAATTTATCGAACATATTGATGGCTCAAGAACGTTTTCGAGCTTAATCAAGCCTAAACAAGCTTAGTAAATATTAATTATAAATTAACTTATTCTTCAATTTATTACAAAAATAAAATTATATATATCTAAAACGCAAAATATATTTACTAAAACTTATAATTTTATTCAAACAAATAAGTTTATTGAAATATTTATATTATCATAAATAAAAATATGAAAAATTAAAATTAAAGCCAAATTATTAGTTTAATTTATACGAGCTTACTATCGAGCCTATTCACGAGCTTACTAACGAGCCTGTTCACGAGCTAACAAACCGAATATCTCTAATTTTGAGTTTTGTTCATTTATTTTAACCGCCTCATTAAACAAACTCGAATAAGCTTTTATCGAATCGAGCTCGAATAGCTCACTTAACGGCTTGGTTCATTTGTAGCCCTAACTTTATTGCAACATCGGATCTTGTAAACTACACAAATTAAAATTCATACCATAAAGGAAATAGGAGTGGGTTGTTTAATAGCATACATGATTTTCTATTCTCTCTTGACGATATTTTATTACATTTAATAAATATAAAGTAAATAATAATAAATATTATCATTGCATGTTAAAATTAAAACACAAAAATAAATAGGTGGACTATTTTGTTACAATCTATTGTGCAATTCAATTAATTAAGTGGGCCCGTGACAAGTTCAAACACAAATGCATTATATTATCCATTGTCAGGAAGATATGAATAAGTAGTACGCATCACACTTATTTTGTTGTTACTTTTAGAAACTTCCCTTTTCAATTCTATTTTTGCGCAATCCTATTTGTCCGGGTGTTTCTTTCTATAAGAATCCTACTCCATCTCCACCACCTGTTTTGTATTTATACTCGTTAATGACTCTTCCATTTTCTTCACATTTGCCTTGAATTCACTACTTGTTGAAGTTTGCGTATTTGAGTTTTACTTTTCTATATTTCAAGATAATTGAGTTGACAATGGCGGGAAAGGAGAAGAAGGGTGTGCATGAATATGGAGATGGGTTTTCATGGATTAGGGTCCAATGTTAGGAAAAGGGGTTTTGGGCGTGTTTATATGGCGACTCTTAAAAATCGCATATCAAAATACAATTGTTTTTAGCTATTATGGTGTGAAATGCGGAGGTTTTGTTTGAGTACACTTGAAGGAGATGGAGATTATGAGAAATTTGAATGTGTGTCCTTATGTAATTAACTGTTTTGGTGAGGAGACGGCGATGGGTGAGAATGGTGTGATGTCATATAATCTGTTGTTGGAATACGATTCGGTGGAACTTTAGCCGATAGGATCAAGAAATCGGGATTGTCTGAACTTGAAGTTAGGGCACATACAAGGTCTATTCTCAGAGGTTTAAAACATGTTCATGGTATTGGATATGTACATTGTGATTTGAAGCCTCATAATATTTTACTCGTGCCGAATTCTGGAAAAACTGAGTTTAGGGCAAAAATTGGGGATTTTGGTTTGGCAAAGAGGGTAAAACAGTCCAAGAAGAGGAAATTGGAGGAATCTATTGTAGGGGTACTCCTACGTACTTGTCGCCCATTTTGTGATCGATAAGCGTGCAAGAGGCACCGTGTGATGTTTGGACGGTTGGGTGTATTGTGCTTGAGATGTTAACTGGGAAGCCTGCTTGGGATGGGGAAAAAGCAGAGGATATTCTTGCAATGATAGGGGCAGGAAATGAATTGCCTAAAATTCGAACGAGATATCAAAAAGAGGCAAGGATTTTCTAAAGCGTTGTTTCGTGAAGAAGTCCATGTATAGATTCACTTGTGAAATCTTTGTTGAATCATCCGTTTGTCCAAAGTTTGGATAGTGGCAGCGACAATGATGATGATGATGAATTAGAGAGTCTTCGAATATTTGAATGGCGAATCAATGGCGCCGGTATTTGAGAGTGATGACGAGTTTAGTTCGACTTATTTTCGGAGGATTCATTTTCTCATTGGTCTGAAGAAGGTTCTAACTATAGTATGGATGATGAACCGGTATGTAGTTCGGCTGAAGAAAAAGAAACTGAAGTTGCAATGAGCTCTAGCACTAATGCTACCTTTGATCAATCAAATGAGATGTCTTTACAAAGCATATTGAATAGAAGACAACATTATCCACATAGTTTAAATATTCTGCCGGAATTTAGTGTAAAGCATTTGGTGAGGTTATTGAGTCAATTTTGGTAGTGAAAATAGATGTGATTTTTCTAATTAGTCGTAGGTAGGTTCAATTGATTATTGACAAGTTTGTATATATTCTACTCGTTATGTAATGGAAAAAAGGTTAAATTTTGATCAATACATTGATTCCTTTTTCTCGTATATTCTTTGTCAATCTTGTTGCTAGTTAAAGATTGTTTAACTGTTGTAAATGTCGTCATTGATCTTTCCTTGTTGGCTTTGGTAAGAAAGGAACACATTATGAAACATGCAATTGATGGGCTTAGATCCATCTCTCTTTGTTCCTAGGAAATATTTGAAAACACATAATTGCATTATTAGAGCTCATATCTGTAACATTACTTTGCCTTTCTGATGTTTACATCAAGATTCTTCTAGTATTACTTTCAAACGAAGATTCTCCCTGTAAAGATTAACAATGGTTAACCACATAATCACTCTAATCTCCTCAATGAAGTTTATTTGAAGGATAAACAAGAAAGGGGCAAAATCTATTGTTTTAAATCGTGTTCAGTGTTTGTAAGTCCAAATAACAAAGTCCAGGATTGTAATTTGTACATAATTATCTCGATTAATAATGTCTAGCTACTATAGTACTATTATTCTGTAACGTTTATTTATTATGTCTATAATATTATTATTTAATATCGTCACCTATTGTAACTATACTAATAATCATTTAATTGGCTTGAATCAACTTGTGATAAATTTCAGAGGAGAATATTGAATAATTCGGATTGTAAAAAGTAAAATCCTCTAAATTTAAATGCAATTACTACCTTAATTTAAACTATCATCATTTGTGAATATATAACATGTCTTCTTCTTGAACCCATTGCATAATAGGGGGTCCAGTGAAGATGACGATTGGTTTTGTACCAATTGGTCGTGGGTCGGTCAACTAAGTATACTTGAGACTTGAGAGTCAATTAAGGGATTGTTTGCAAGAACTTCTATTTTGGAAATAAGTGATTCATTGCATCCGAATTAAAAGACTTTAGCTTTAGGAGTGTTTGCAAATAGAAAATAAAATGTTGGGTAAGTTAAAAGTGTTAGGTAAATAAATTGTAAAAGTATTTTTATTTGTGTGCAAAAACATAATTGCCTTTCAAATTTAAAATAGGAGTTTGTGTACATGTGTGTATATATAGTATTAAATATTTATAATATATATATATATTATAAACATATATATATATTTATAAAAATTCATATATATATATACTTATTATTTATTATTATTATTATTATATTGTATTGTTTATTATTTATTATAAAAGTGTGAATAGGTTTTAAGGTTTCTTGAAAATTTTGATTTGCCAAAAATGTCCTCATGGTAAAGATAGCTTCTAAGGGTAATTAAGTAGTTTTTCATATTGATTTTGATTTTATTTGTTTAATAATATTGACAAGTGTCTCTTTATATTCCAAACTTTTCTTATATGATTCATTTCAATTTTAATTCTTAAAATATTTTGAATTTTAGATAATATTAATTTTATATTATACTAGATATTGAGAGCTTTCCAACCATATGTCATAAGCATATATAAAAGACTTCATATAAGAGAGTTTTAGCCATTTAAAGTTGGTGTTATGTAAAATGTACATTTATAATATATATATTTTTAATTTTCTATATAATCAAATATTTCAAAAAAGAAAAAAAGAGTATGAATTTATAGCAAAATGAGGAGAAAAAATAAATAAATAAAATAACTAAATAGCAGGACAAAATACATTTTTTAAACTTGTAGGTCCCGAGGGTGTGAGTGTAAGGTTTAGAAGGGGGTTGAATAAACCTTACCAACTTTTCGATTTAGTCCTTTTTAAAGTTGAGTGGAAACTACACAATGTGTCCTTGGTGGATAGCCAATTTAGTTAATCGAGAGTTAGTCACTCAATGACTGATCGATTTTGTTGATAGAATAACTCATTTGTTAAGATCGAATTAGCTCAACTGCAGTTTATTTTCAATGGAAGACTTTACACCCTTAAAATTAATTTAGTAAAGATTTAATACTTGGTTTTAGTACTTAGAGATTATCAAGTGGATAGCAAATTTATCAGCAGAGTTAAACAAATAAGATGCAGAATTAAAGTCTTTGAAATGTAAATGACACGATAAGATTTTATAGAGGTTCGAAGATGGGGTAATTCTTCTACTCCTCTCTTCTCCAACTCCTGGAGGAATCCACTAAGTATTGATCAAGTATACAAAGTGGTAACAATCCGGATACAAGTCTTGATCACACGGTGACTTGATCCTTTGGGACTCGATCCGGAGATGCCTTGGTCACACAGTGGTGGCTTCTCGCATGCGACTGAAACCTTCTTCACAGGCAGTCAGTTTGCCTTGCTACTACAGCTCACTTGCTCAAGCTCTTTGGATTTGATCACGAAGCCCTCCAAAAACTCGAGACTGGTTCGACCTTGAACCTTCCTACAATCCTCCGCGGAATGTAGACCCCTTTTCTTCAAAAGTTTCCTCTTCAACTGATTGAAGTTATCTTTCCTTCACAGGTGAGTGTTGGATTGATTTCCTTCGTAGTGTAGGCTTGAGAATTAATCTTGAATGATCTTTGAGAATATTTCGATTACAGTTCAAATGTTAGCTTGAATGTTCGTGGTTCAGGTAATCAAGGTCCCTCGTTTCTCAGAGTCATTCCTCAGCCTTTTATAGTGATCTTTCAAAAATCTGCCCGTTGAAGAGATAGACTTATTTTTGAAAGTCACTTGTGGTCGTTGGCTTGTCTTGTTGCAGTCCTTGGAATTGCCACTTCCTCGTATGAATTGTTCTTCAGCTTTTCAGAGTTCTGACACGGTGTAGTGCTTCCCATTGGTTCATTCCCCTTGCACGCTTCTGGGACTGAGCACTTCGAGAAAGGTAGCATGGAGGTATTACTTGTTTAAGTAATTCTCTTGATTTCTGTGCAACGGATCTCTTTCAGTTATCTCGACTTGACTGCATTTCCTTGCTTTCCCCAGGTGACTTAGAGTCGACTTTTAATCATGGATGACTCTTTGTCACTTCGACTTGAGACTTGGCTATCTTGAGTTGATTTGATGATACTTTACTGTTGCATCTCAGTTTGCACCTTGATCGAGTTCGTCTTCTCTTCTTTTGCCATACTCAGTTGTCTTGCAGTGAGAGTCTTCCTTTTAGTCTCCGGTTGTCTTCTTGCATGTTTAGGCATAGCCGACTTAACTCGGCTTGACCATCCCTATTTGTTACAATGCGTTTACAACAAGAAATGGGGTGCCAACTTCCTAGTTTAAGTTTTACATGGCATTCATCAAAATCTAAACAATAAATTTCCCAACAATTTCCCCTTTTTGATGATGCCAAAACTTAAAACATTCAAAATGTAAATAGCTTAGATACTTACGGATAGTGTATTTACGAGAGAATGTATGCGTAGAATTAATCTTTTTATTGATCATAACATTCTTGTCCTTTACACAATTTGTTTACAAGGTGTATCGAGCAAACATCTATATCTACGCAAAAGTAGAGAATTTGATTTATTACGAGAGAAGACTTACATAGTATGTATTTATATAGTAAAATACATGAAGGGTGGACAACAACACTTCATCTCCTTTCACTCCTTCCTTCATTTCATCTTCTTGATTCTGTCATCTCCGGTCTTCTTCTCTTTTTCTCATCTTGTGCCTTCTTCTTCTTTTTTTCATATGCCTTCCGAAAGACTTCATCTCTTCTTAGTCTCTCTTGTCTCTCCTCCCAAAGCTGAGTTTGTCTTTTATTTTCTTCTTCGATTCTTTTCACGTACTCAACATTGTTTTTAGCCACTTGCAGATTGGCTACTTGGTCAAGACTCAAAAAGAGATCCCTCCTTTCTTGCCGGATCTATGTACTCAATGTTTTTGGGCGGAGGCCAGGTCCGAAACCTCTTCCTCCACCACGCTTCTTCTTTCTCTACCTCTTCCTCAGGCGTGTATTGTCTTTGGGGTCTCTTCTTCCCGGTGAGTGACTAGCGGAGTGACCAACAGAGTGATCGCCGGTAGTCTCTTTGTCTGTCGCCTTCTTCACATAACGTGAGACCCTTTTCCCAACAAGTCCCAGGCTTGAGCCATGGACATGTTTGCAAAATATCCTTGGATGCGGCGTTTGAAATTCATCAAGCGATCTTGGCTCGGTTCGGCATCCGAGATGGCATAAGTGTTTTCGCATCTCTTTGGAATGCCTCCATGTTGTTTCAAGATATTCATAACTCGGGCATTCATCCTTCCCTCCACTTCCTCCATCCCCGCTTCAATTGTCTTTTCTTTTCACCATAGATACAAAGCAGAGTGTTGGAGTGGCAGAGTCACTGGGAGTTTGTCTTGATAATATCATTTGTGACAAGACCTTGTTGGGGGTTTGTGCAATCATTAGGGTGACATCTCCCGATCCTTCCCCTCAAGACTTTCTTTTCTTTGCTCTTGAGACCTCCTCACTGTCTTTCCCTTTACAAACTTTCCTCTTTCTCGCCAGTTTCTTCAGGCGCTTTTAGGTATTCCTCTTCCCCTTTTTGGCATCATCAAAGGAGAGAGGAACCCCGGACACATACTAGCAAGCAGGAAGTCGAGTCTGGCGATAGCCGAGTTCGCTTCGAGTCCAGCTGCGGAGTATCTTGCACGAAACTTCGAGCAGTAGCGTTGGATTGACTTTTTAACGTCATCTCGGCCATGAGAAGGCTGAATTTTTGATCCATATTTTCTTCCATACGCAGGAGCTCATTCTTATTTTGCTCACGCAGTGACTTTATCTCAAAGCGTGTGAGATTCATGCATGTGCTCTATGTGTTCTCTCGGCTTTGTCTTTGCATCGGCATTCTCATTTCTCGGACGGACTGACTTGTTGAACAATGTTCAAATATCTAGCTTGTTCTACACGCATTGTTTCTTCTTTGTTGCCACCACTCCCGATTCGACTATTATGCCTCTTAAGTCAGTAGAAGGTTGGCATCTCGTTATCTAGTCTCATGTCCATCGAGGCTGGTGCCTCTCCATCCGTTCAATTTCAAAGCAAATAATGCTTTGAACACCTCCCGAACTTCAGTTGTTCCTCTGTGGCGGTGATGGCCAAGCGGCGTCAAAATCATAGTCAATGGAACAATGGTATCCGATGGAATGACGGGATCAGTGCGTGGAAGCGCGAGATCTCTTTCGACTCTTCGGGAGGTCGGGTACCTCCGAGAGAATGGAAATGATTACAAGGAAGGAATCATCACGGGCCACCGGGATTTGTTCAATGATGAGTGGTGCACGTGAAGTTCCTTGTGGAGTCGAACTCTGCCGCACTTGGGGAGCTGCGCGATGGACTCTGTTTCAGTGGGTCTGTTGTGAAGTTGACCCGACTTGCCGAGCCTCGGTATGTCTCAACAACCGTCGGTCTCATTTGGTTTTCCAATTGAGTTGGTGGTCCTCGGCCTTATCGAGCGTCATCGACGATGATGAGATCTCCATGGGTGGCTCATCATCAAAATTGAAAGTTTGACGAGTAGGCTTGAGGCCGGACTTGCTCGTGGTTGGAACATCCTTAGTCGAGTCTTTTGGATCGATCCGCGAGGGGATGACTCGGCTTCATCGTCGTCTTCCGATCCTAGAAAGGTTACATCGGGATTATCCCGGGAATCGTGAAGTGCACTTATCTCCTTTTCGGATGGATCAATGATAGCAGGAGGGATGTTTTCTCTTGACTTCTTTTTAGGAAGTCTCAACCTCCCGTTGGCCTTCATTACCTCCTGCAGTCTCAATGCAGCGAGGCACTGGACATCCCTTTCGACTGTGTTTGTCTTAGGGCCTTTCTGCGGTGGCATCCATTGGAGTCTCAACCCCATGGATTGCACTTTCATCGCCAGTGTTAACTCGGTACATTCTTCTACGTGCCTCGCATCAAGAAACATCATTAGCCTTCGGAGCGGTTGGCACCTCGGTGAGCAGTCTCAATGCCTCGAGCTTCGTTGATGATAACTCATTTGTGTACTTTGTGTTTGTTCCTTCTCCACTTCGCCTCCTAGATTCGTTGTGGAGTCATCTGCAACATCCTCCGACCTTCTTTGTAGTGGAGGAGTTTCCCCTCGGTGGCGCACCCGGTGAGTGACTTGGAATGGGGTCACTCGTCTCCAAACTCCCATTTGTTTCTCTGAGTTTTCAGCCGTTGGGGCGGTGGTAAGACACCTTCATTCGGGGTTGGCTCGTGGGGTCCCCATTAACCCGTTTTCATCGCCGATTCCTTAGTTCCTTCTTCCGAGTGAGTGGGAAGTGGTGGCGGAACAACATGATGGCAATATCCGCACCACTCCCATTGGGTCTATCTCATTTGTGTTTTGGAGGACTCTCCAGTCCCTCCATCATTCTTTGTTCATGAAGGACTATGGATTCGTGCATTGCTTGCTGCATTTGCAACTCTTTCTGGCGGCAAAGAACAGGTCCAGATCCTCATCGCTCTCGATAGGACGTCAAAGAGAGGATGTGTATGTTCTGTGGTGCGGTGATAGGGGGATGATCTTTGGCCTTCTCACGTGCCTCGCCTTCCTCTACTGTCTCTCATTCTCCTTGTCCTTGAAGATCCGCAAGATATCGTGCGATTTTTCTTCATCCCGATTCTTGGACCACGGTGGTCACTCCAAGAAAATTCATCGATTCCTTCTTCTTCTTCGATAAACTCGGGCCGTTGGAACTGTTCCTGGATCGACTTAACTTCCACTTCCTCCACTCATGACGATTTTGGATGTCCGGATAAGGTGGGGATATGATCATCACATCATCATCTCTATCGCCTTCTTCTTGTTGTCCCTCATTCTCGGGGATAGAAGGTAGCAAGCTTTGGTGCTCCATTCTGCATGCATTGCGGGAGGGGATACGATCCTGTCAACAGGCGAGTTAGATTTCTCGGCTACTTCTTGTGTCTCATTTGTTCGAACTACAAATGGTTCTTGATTTGCCTCTGCTGATCGCCTTGCAGACTTGGTGTTTCATCAATAATTTCGGAGACTATACTTCTCCAGCAGATCTCGATATCTGTTTGGTGAGTGGTGACTCAGCCGATTTTTCAAGTTCGAACGCTTGAAGATTCTTCTTCTTCTCCTAGTTTGTACCGGAGGGATTTCTGGTTCGGAGAGAGTTTCTTCTAAGTCTTGGCGCGGGGCGGTCGTTGTTTTTTTCGAGGAGCCGCCGCCTTGGCTTATCGTTCTCCTCTTTTTGACGACCGGCGAAGGTATTTGAGATTCCTTCTCAGCCCGCATTCTTCTTTGAGGCAGGAGACACGGCTGCGGGGGCGGGAGCAGATTTGGTTTTCTTTTCTGCAGGGGCAGAAGTTCTCTTAGTAGTCGCAGGGCAGCTTTCTTCTTTGGTGGAGAGGAAACAGTTGTATCTTGGTGGTGATTCCCCCTCACTTGTATCAGCCTCTCTTGGCGTAGGCTCTCTCTCGTGCGCCAGAGAGGTTTGATCTCGAACATCCTCTTGTTTACATGGAACGCCTTTCCATGTCGAAGAGGACTCCTTTCACCTCCATCACCGCCAATCACCAGGCCGTATCCCGGGATCCGCCAAATGCTCCATTCTCCTTGAAGGATTTGTTCCCTACATTTTGGCGAGAGTCTGCTTTGTAGACAAACTCAGCCCTGGGTTTACTTGCTTTTCTTCAATGATCGCAGCCATGACGATCAATTTTGCTTTGATAGTTGGTCAAAGCGCCAAATTTGATGTCTATGCATTTGGCAACTATGTCCAACGATTTGTGGTAGTCCTCCTTCAAAGAACCTCTTGTTGGTGTAGACTATCTTATCAAGATAATCGGTCTTGGCTACTTCCTTCCAAGCGGAACCAAGTCTACATCACGACTTCATTGATTTCTCGTACTCCTTCCGCGGTAATGAGCGGTGTTACGCCAAATCTTTGGCGAGAGATGATGAACTCCTTCCCGTGAAGAGGATTTGATCCCTCATCGTGAATTTCGGCGTTCACGAGAAGCGAGCGACCTCTTCCACATAGGTCATCGGGAGCTCCATCGTCGAAATGGTTTTAGCCTAGGACTTTTCGAGCTTTTCAAAGCAATCTTCTTTATGAGGGCGTCATCGGACCCTGTTTGACCATACCGAAATCCACAAGAGACCCAGTGTGGATTTGCTTCCCTAGCTTGACGAAATCATAAGTTGATGCCATTTTTTCAAGATTTCACGAAAAGAAACTTAGAAGTTGATTTGAAGATTGATAGGGTTTTGAGAGAGTTTTGCCTTTGCTTCCGAGAGAGAAATGAGCGGTTTTGGTAATATGTGAGAGAAACGGACGAAAATGGTTTAAGTATGGTTTACAAAGGACGTGCGGGTGGTTTTGAAATGTGATCGAAATCAACGGCTTAGATTTTGCACGCCGATTAGCATTTAATGTCTCGAATTTAATGCGGCAAAGCATTTATATCCAATCATAAGCTTGGTGTGCGCTTTTGCTGTACACATCATCATTATCTTCGATGTCATTCTTAAAAACATTCTCGCTTAGTAAAAACGGCTACGTTTTGTCACTTTGTTCATAAATGACTCACCTTATCCCTTAGCCGATTTAACTCTTCTTGTCACAGTTCTCATAGTGACTTAGCTGCCGACTAATTCGATATCAGTTTGTCTTTCCGACGTTCGATTGATTAGCTAATTTTGAGAATTCAGCCCTTTTTCCTTTTTGTGTTTCATTGCCTTTCTTTGAGTCTTAAGTCGAGTGTCACTCACTCAATTAACCCTAACTCATGCTTGAGTTCTTCAAATCTTGACTCACATAATGGTTTTGTGAATATGTCGCCTAACTGTTTATCGGTTGAAATATATTCAAGGTGATGTCTTTCTTTTCAACATGATCTCTTATGAAGTGATATCGACATCGATATGCTTTGTTCTTGAGTGCAACACAGGATTTTGAGTGATTGCAATTGCACTTGTGTTATCACACATGATTGGAATTTCCTTTTCTTCAATTTCATAGTCTCTCATTCTTTGTCTCATCCATAGGATTTGGGCACAACATCCGCATGACTATGCCTATGTATTCTCGCTTCACCATTGTAGAGGTGGCTATTGAATTTTGCTTTTTGCTAAACCAGAAATTAGCTTTGTTTCCAAGCATTTGACATGTACCGAGGTGCTCTTCCTGTCAACTCTACATCCAAAGATAGTCGAGTCCGAATAGCCAATTAACTTGAATCCACCTTCCTTTGGATACCATAAGCCAACTTCTTGGCTTCCTTTCAAATATCTCAAGATCCTCTTATTTGAGTCATATAGCTCTCTTTTGGAACAGATTGAAATCTTGCACATACACCTACAACAAAGGTGATGTCCGGGTCCGCTTTTGTGAGATAAAGCAATGATCCAATAAGTGCTCAGTATCTTGTTTGATCTACAGAGGCTTGCCATCCGCATCCATGTCCATTTTGATCGATGTATTCATTGGTATTTTCACGAGAAGACTTCTCTTCCATACCAAATTTCTTCATTAAATCTCTCGGTGTATTTTATTTGACTTATGAAGGTTCCATCCTTCACTGTTTCACTTGGAGTCCAAGGAAGAATGTCACTCTCCCATCATGCTCATTTCGAATTTGCTTTGCATGAGGTTTGAAAATTTTTCACACAGTTCTTTGTTTTTGGATCCAAAATGATGTCATCCACATATATTTGAACAAGCAAGTATGCTCTTATTGTCTTGAATCCGAGCAGTGTTCTATCTACTTTTCCTTTTGTGAATCCATTCTCGTTAGGAATTGTGACAAGGTATCATACCATGCTGCGGGTGCTGTAGGTCCCAAGGGGTGTAAGTGTAAGGTTTAGAAGGGGGTTGAATAAACCTTACCAAATTTTCGATTTAGTCCTTTTAAATCTACAGAGTTAATTCTACACACCGTGTGTCCTTGATGGACGATCGAATTAGTCACTCAAGAGAGTTAATCTTTCAACGACTCAATTGAGTGTTGATGGAGTAACTCATTGTTGGCTACAATTTAACTAATTTGTGGTTTTATTTTCAATGGAAGACTTAACACCCTTAAGTTTGATTAAGCAATATTTTAGAGCTTGATTTAGTACTTATAAAATATCAAATGGATAGCAAATTTATCACAGATATAAGCAATTAAAAGTGCAGGAATTTAAATCTTTGAAATGTAAATGACACAAGAAAGTTTTTATAGAGGTTCAAGATGGGGTAATTCTTCTACTCCTCTCTTCTCCAACTCCTGGAGGAATCCACTAAGTAATGATCGGTTTACAAAGTGGTAATGATCCGGATACAAGTCTTGATCACAACACCCGACTTGATCCTTTGGGACTCACCGGAGACGCTTGATCACTCGGTGGCTTCTCGTTCGACTCGGCCTTCTTCACAGGCATTTGCTTTTGCTACTACGACTCACTTGCTCAAGCTCTTTGGATTTGATCACGAAGCCCTCCAAATGCTTAAGACTTAGTTCAACTTTGAACTTTTCTACACTCCTTCCCTGGAAAGTAGACCCTTGTTTTCAAAGGTTTCCTCTTCATTTGGTTGAAGCTCTCTTTCCTTCACGGGTAAGTGTTGGATTGATGTACTTCGGAATATAGGCTTGAGGATTGAGATTGTTTGATTTTCTAATGTGCTTGTATATCTCACGTATGTGTCATTCATGCATCTCTTTCTCAAACAAACTCCTCGGCCTTTTATAGTGAACTTTCAAAAATTTGCCCGTTGAAGAGATAGGCTTATTTTTGAAAGTCACTTTGCGATCGTTGGCTTGCGTTCTTGGAATTCTTTGTTTTCCTCGTATGAATTGTTGTTTCACCTTTTCGAGTTCGACACGGTGTAGTGCTTCCCATTGGTTCATTCCAATTGCACGCCTCGGGACCGAGCACTCGAGAAAGGTGGTATGGAGATATTACTTGTTTAAGTAAATCTCTTGATTTCTCAGGCAACGGTTCTTTTACGATTATCTCGACTTGATCGCTTTTCCTTGCTTTCCCAGGTGACTTAGAGTCACTTCCAATCATTGGATGATTCTTCCGTCACTTGACTTGAGACTTGGCTTCTCTTGAGTTGACTTGATCGATGTTCAACTCACCAGTATCTCACCGCTTCTTCACCGATTCAGTTCGCTCTTTTCTTTCAGACTGTTGTCTCTCAAACGTGAGTTTTCCTTCAACCCTTGATTGTCTTCTTGCATGTTAGGGCGTAGCCGACTTAACTCACTTGGCCACTCTAATTGTTACAATACATTTTACAAAGAAGAATTGGGGTGCCAACTTTCTATTCTAAGTTTTACATGGCATTCATCAAAATCTAAACAATAAAATTCCTAACAATTCCCCCTTTTTGATGATGCCAAAACTTAAATCATACAAGGATGCAAATAACAAAGATACATACAGATAGTGTATTGACATAGAATGTATGCGCAGAATCAATCTTTTTATTGATCCTATCATTCTTGTACTTAACACAACTGTTTACAAGGTGTATCAGAGTATGTAATTGTCTTCACAAAAAATAGAAAATTTATAGCTTTATTACAGAAGACTTACATTGTATGTATTTACATATAAAATACAAGAAGGGTTGGACAGCAACACTTCATCTCCTTCGCTGTCTCCTTCTTTCATCTTGATCAAGATCTTCTTCTCTTCTTCTCTTCTTCTCGTCATCACCGCCTTCTTTTTCTTCTCATATGCCTTCCTCGGGGCGCTTCATCTTTCCTTGTTCTTTCTGTCTCTCCCGCCATAGCTGAGTTTGTCTTTTGTTTTTTCTTCTATTCTCTTTACATACTCGGGCGTTAGTTTTAGCCACTCGCAAGTTCGCCACTTGGTCAAGCCCACCAGTAGATCCCTCATTTCTTTCCCGGATCTCGTATTCAATATTCTTGGGCGGAGGCCTCAGTCCAAGCTTCTTCCTCCATCGCCGCTTCTTCCTCTACCTGCGGGCGATATCTTGATCGGGACTTTCTTCTTTCCGGTGATTGACTAGCGAGTGACCAGCAGAGGATCCGGAAAGTCTCATTGTCTGTCGTCGCCTTCTTCACATAATGTGAGGCCCTTTTCCCAAGACAAGTCCCAAGCTTGAGCCATGGACATATTTGCAAAGTAACCTTCAAATTCGAGCGTTTTGAATTCGTAATCGATCTTGGCTCCCGACATCCGAAATGGCATACGTGTCTCTGCCAACCGTGGAATGCCTCCATGTTCTTTCAAGATGTTCATCACCCTGGCATCCATTCTTCCTTCCACTTCCTTCATCCCTCGCTTCAATTGCTTTTTCTTCTCACCCATAGATACGCAGAGTGTTGGAGTGGCGAGTCGGGGAGTTTGCCGCTTATAATGTCACGGTGTGACAAGACCTGTTGGGGGTTTGTGCAATCATCAAGGTCATGTCTTTTGATCCTTCCCCTCAGATTTTCCTTTCTTTAGTTTCAAAATTTCCTCGGTGATTTTCCTTCTCACCGCTTCTTTCTCACCGCTCCTTTCTTTTAAGCCTCGGATTTTTTTCGCTTTAAGGTATTCCTCTTCCCCTTTTTGGCATCATCAAAGGATAGAGGAACCCGGGAACATTTGGCAAGCATGAAGTCGAAGTCTCTCCGATGGTTGAATTCGCTTCAAGTCTGCTGCGTTGTATGCGACGGAATTGAGCATCGAGTAGCGTTGGATTCTCGCTGAAATCACTTCATCTCGGCCCATGAGAAGGCTGAATTTTCTTGTCATGTGTTCTTCCAAACGCTGTATATCATTTGCATTCTCGCTTCATGCAGCACTTGATCTCGGCAAAGTGTGAGCTTCATGCATATGCTCAATGTGTTCCTCAGCCGTTTTTCGCATCAACATTCTCGGCTCTCCACACCAGCACTTATTGAACAAGGTTCAAGTATCACACTGTTCCACACGCATTGATTCTTCTTTGTTGCCACCATTCTCTTATCCGAATCGTTATGCCTCTTAAGTCAGTTTGTAAGTGTGGCATCTGTTGTCCAATCGCATGTCCAAAGAGGCTCGATGCCTCTCCATCTTTTCAATTTCAGCAAAGAGTGCCTTGAACACTTCGTACTTCACTGATTCTTCATTGCGGTGATGGCCATACAAAGATCGAAATCAAAATTGGTGGAACAATGGTGCCTCGAGTGAAAACAGGAGCTGGTCCGTGATAGCGTGCTTGCTCGTTTCGACTCTTCGTGGAGTTCGTATCTCCAAAGTGAGAAAGGGAAAGATTCTACAAAAGATTCATCACCGCCGATGGGATTTGTTCGATGATGAGCGGTGCGCGTGAAGTTCTTTTGGGAATCGATCCAGCTATAGCTTGAGGAGTCGATGGGTTTCCGGTTGTTGGGTTTGGTTGTGAAGTAGACCCGCTTGCCGAGCCTCACATCTTAACAAACCGTTGGTCTCGGTGATTTTTCCATTTCAAATAGACTTGTCCTCGGCCTTATCAGCAGCGTCATCGGACGATGATGAGATTTCTAGTGGTGGCTCATCATCAAAGTTAAAAGTTTGACGAGTAGTCTTGGGATCGACTTGCTCGTGCCTGGAACATCCGCATGTGGTGAGTCCTTTGGATTTGTCAGGGGTTGACTCGGCTTCTTCATCGCCTCTTGATCCCAGAAAAGTGACATCGGGGTTGTCCTGGGAATCATGAAGTGCGCTGATTTCCTTCTCGGATGGATCGATGATTGCAGGAGGGATGTTCTCTACTTAGCCTCTTTTCCCCGGGAAGTCTCAACCTCCCGTGGGCCTTCATTTCCTCCAGCAGTCTCTCGCTGCGAGGTTTGGTCCTCCCTTTCGACATGTGTCACTGTCTCAGGGTCTTCTACAAATGGCATCCATTGGAGTCTCAACCCCAAGGATTGCACTTTCATCGCCTGCAGTGTTAACTCCCAGGTCATTCCTTCCTCGTGCCTCGATCGCATCGCAGCCGTCATTAGCCATCGAGCGGTGGCACCTCGGTTCGCTTGAGACAATTCCTCAACTGCCTCGAGCTTCGTTGATGGCACCTTGTCGTTTCTTCTTGTGATTGTAATTTCTCTTCGCCTCCTTGCTTCTTTGTGGAGTTATCTGCAAAGATACTCCGACCTTTGCTTGCGATGGAGGAGTTTCCCCACCGGGCGCACCACCGAGTGACTTGAGTGGGGTCACTCGTCTCCGTCTCGATCGTTGCAATTGATGGTTCCGTTGGGCAAAGGGTGGTAGCACACCTTCAATAGGGGTTGGCTCGACCGGGGTCCCCACTAGCCCGATTTCATCGCGGATCCCTTATTGCCTTCTTCCGAGTGAGTGGGAAGTGGTAGCAAGAACATCGGTGGCTATTTGTCGAACCACTCCCATTGGATCGATTTCGGTGTGTGTTTTGGAGGACTCTCCTGGTCCCTCCATCTTTTTGCTCGTGAAGGATTCTTGATTCATGCGCGTGCTTGCTGCATTTGCAACTCTTCTTCAGGCAAAGAAAAGATTCTCTCGGTTCCTCATCACTTTCGTGAGAAGACATCAAGAAGAGGATGGAAGTGTTACGGGTGCTGGGAGATAGGGCGATGCTTGCCTTCTCACGTGCTTCGCTTCTTCGAGCCTTGCTTTGCTCTTTCCCGTCCTTGTAGATTTGCAGGATGTCTAAGCAGCTTGTCCTCATCGAGTCTTTGGGAGCCTGATGAGTTACCCAAGGAAATTTAGCAGTTCCTCTTCTTCTTCTATGAATTCAGGCCGTTGGAACGTTCCCTTGACTTGCTCAACTTCCATTTTCTCCACTCACGCAGACGATTTTGGATGTCCTGGGTAAGGTGGAGATAGGATCATTACATCACTATCCGCTTGGACTAGTTCTTTCTTGTGTTTACCCGGTGTGTGAGCTACGTGTGTCTCGGGTTTTCTCTCACGATCGCCTTCAAAGCAGACTTGGCGTTTCATCTATTACATCCGAGACTCTACTTCTCCAAAGTAGTCTCCTGTATTTGTGTTAGCCGAGTAATCGACTCACCTGGTTTCTCTTGTTGGACTGTTTGACGAGTCTCCTTCGTCTCCTGGTTTGTACTGGGGAATGTTCGCAGGCGGCGTCCTCTCGAGTCTTGGGGCAAGGCGGGGCGGTGCTTGTGTTTGTTTCGAGGAGCCGCCGTCTAGGCTTGTCGCTTCTCTCCTTTTGACGATCGGTGAAGGCACTAGTGAGTCCTTCTCGACCGCCGCTGCAGGGCGGGTGACACTGGCCAGGGGGTGTGACTCGCTGCAGGGGCAGGAGCATGTTTGGTTCTCTTTCTTTGCAGGGGCATCGGTCTTCTTAGCGTACCGCAGGGCGCTTTCTTCTTGGCCGGAGAGGAAACATTTGTATCTTTGGTGGTGATTCCCCTCACCGTGTCGCCTCTCTTGGCATAAGCTCGCTTCGAGCACAGAGAGGTTAGCTCAACATCCTCTTGTTAACATGGAAAGCTTTCCCATGTCCGAGAGGGACTCCTTTCACCTCCAATAGTCGGCCAATCACTAGGCCATATCCTGGGATCCTCCAAATGTGCCATCTTCTTTGAAGGACTTGTTCCCACGTTTGACAGAGTCGGGTCAGAGATAAACTCAGTTTAGCTTTATCTTTTTTCTTCCATGATTGCAGCCATCACAACCAGACTTTGCCTTTGATAGTTGGTCAAAGTCGCCAAATTTGATGTCGATACATTTGGCAACTATGTCCAACAATTTATGATAATCCTCCTTCGCCAGCTCTCTTGTTTGTTTGGTATATAATTTTATCAAAAAGGTCGGACTTGGCTATCTCTTTCCATGCGTCACCCAAGTTTACATCGCCTTTCCTTAATTTCGATTTGCTCCTTCGCAGTAGTGAGCAATATTCACCAAATCTGGCGGTGATAGTCACCGCTTCCGTGAACAGATGACTTGATTCCTTCATCGTGAATCTCGGCATTCACGTAGAATTGTGCGACCTCCTCCACATAGGTCATAGGATATTCCGTTAGAAACGGTTTTAGTCCCGACGTTTCCAACTTCTCGCGATTTTCTTCACCAGGGTGTCGTCGGACCCCGCTTCACCATTCCGTTAAATCCACGGTCGAACCAGGGTGTGGATTTGTTTTCCCAACTTGGTAAAGTCATATGTTGGTGCCATTTCTCGTAATAATTTCAAGGAAAAGTTCGTAAATTTGATTTGAAAGTTGATAGGGTTTCGAGAGTATTTGCCTTTGCCTTTTGAGAGAAAAAGATGAACAGGTTTTGGAAGTGTGAGAGAGAAACGGACAAAAATGGTTTAAATATGGTTTATGAAAGGACGTGCAGACGGTTTTGAATTGTGATCGAAATCAACGGCTTGATTTCTGACGCCTATTGAGCATTTCACGCCTCGTATTTAATGCGGCAAAGATTTATATCCAATCATGTTTAGTGTGCGCTTTTTATGTCCGTGTACACATCATCATTATCCGACGTGTTCCTTAAAACATTCCCGCTTAAGTTAAACGATTGCGTTTTTGTCACTTTGCTTATAAGTTATTCAATTTTATCTCTTAGCCGATTTAACTCTACTCCTCGTAGCTTCTCTTGGTGACTCAAATATTATCACCGACTTTGTAGTCAGTTGTCTTTCCGATCCTGATTTGATGATTTCTATCGAGTTGATTTTTGTTTTCACTCTTTTTCACTTTTTTCTGTTTCTAATTCTCTTCTTTGATTTGTCCCGAGTGTTAGTTCACTCAATTAACCCCAACTCATGCTTGAGTTCTTCAAATCTTGACTCACATAATGGTTTTGTGAAGATGTCACTAGTTGTTTATCGCTTGAGATGTATTCCAAGATAATGTCCTTCTTTTCAACATGATCTCTTATGAAATGATATCCGACATCTATATGTTTTGTTCTTGAGTGCAACACAGATTTTGAGTGATTGCAATGGCACTTGTGTTATCACACATGATTGGAATTTCTTTTTCTTCAACTTCATAGTCTCTCACCGTTGTCTCATCCATAGGACTTGGGCACAATAAATTTGCCCGCAACTATGTATTCTCGCCTCACCAGAGGTGGCTATTGAGTTTTGCTTCTTGCTAAACCAGAAATTAGTCGTTTCTAGCATTTGACAGTGCCTGAAGTGCTTTTCTGCCCACTCGCATCCAAAGATAGTCGAGTCGAATAGCCAATTAGTCTGAAACCACCTTCCTTCGGATACCATAGGCCTACTTCTTGGCTTCCTTTCAAGTATCTCAATATTCTTTTAGCTTTGTCATATGGCTCTCTTTTGGAGCAGATTGAAATCTTGCACATACACCTACAAAGAAAGGTGATGTCCGCCCGCTTGCCGTGAGATAGAGCATGATCCAATAAGTGCTCAGATCTTGTTTGATCTACTGTGCTTGCCATCCGCATCCATGTCCATTTTGATCGATGTGTTCATTGGTATTTTTACGAAGACTTCTCTTCCATACCAAACTTCTTCATTAAATCTCCGGTATATTTTGTTTGACTTATGAAGGTTCCATCCTTCACTGCTTCACTTGAAGTCCAAGGAAAAATGTCGGCTCTCCCATCATGCTCATTTCAAATTTGCTTTGCACGAGGTTTGAGAATTTTTCACACACTCTTTGTTAGTGGATCCAAAAATGATGTCATCCACATATATTTGAACAAGCAAAAGTATACTCTTCTTGTCTTGAATTTCGAAAAGTGTTCTATCTACTTTTCCTTTTGTGAATCCATTTTCATCTAGAATTGTGACAGGTATCATACCATGCTCGGGTGCCTGTTTCAATCCATACAGGCTTTCTTGAGTTTGTATACCTTGTCTCCAAGAGTCTTCTCGCTCAAATCCTGGTGGTTGTTCAACATACACTTCTTCTTCCAATAACCCATTTAGAATGCACTTTTTACATCCATTTGATATACAATGAAATTCTTGTGAGCAAAGATAGGCAAGAAACATCCTTATAGCTTCCAATCTTGCTACAGGGGCAAATGTTTCATCAAAATCTATCCCTTCTTCTTGGCAATATCCTTTGGCTACCAATCTTGCTTTGTTTCTTACCACGTAAGCCTTCCTCGTTCATCTTATTTCGAATACCCATTTGGTTCCAATAACATTTTGATGTATGGGTCTTTGCACTAGTTCCCATACTTTATTTCTCTCAAACCGATTCAAACTCTTCTTGCATAGCTTGAATCCAATGTGTGTCATCCAATGCTTGTGACACATCTTTTGGCTCTATTTGCGAGATGAAGCATGTGAACATAGCTTCTTGTTGAGTTCTAGATCTTGTTTTGACACCTTCTCTTATATCTCCAATGACAAGTTCTCGTGGATGGTCTCTCAGCCATCTTACATCAAGGTTGGAGTAAGTTATTTTGGATTCGACTTGCCGACTTGCGCTTGTGTTGTCGTGGTCGCCTCTCTCGTAATCACTTAGCCGCAAATTTTCCAACCGCTTTTGAGATTCGCTATTTCATCTTCTTTCGAATTGATAATCCCGGCCTACCCCTTCAAAGATAGGGACTCTTCAGAAGGTTGGATGATTCAACTTATCACCGACTCCTTCAATGTCTTCCCCATTTATATTTGGCTCATCGAATACTACATGAATGGATTCTTCAGAACCATAGTTCTTTTGTTGAATATTCTCAGTAGGCTTTGCTTTCAATTGAGTATCCTAAGAAGATACCTCATCAGCCTTTAGCATCAAAAGCCTTTAGGTTGTCTTTGCCATTGTTGTGGATGAAGCATTTACATCCAAATATCTCAAATATGCAACATTTGGTTTTCTTCCACCCAGATCTCATAGGGGAGTCTTTGTGTTTGTCTATTTATCATACATCTGTTTTGGGTGTAGCAGTCGTGTTGATTGCTTCCCAAAATCGTTTTGGTAACCCCGTCTTGACTAACATGGTCCTTGCCGCTTCTTTTGAGGGTTCTGTTTCCTTCTTTCGCAACTCCATTCTCTTTGTGGAGTCCTTGCGGCCGATAGTTCATGACCAATGCCATTCTCACTACAAGATCGAGTTATTATTCCATTGACAAACTCGGTTCCTCTATCCGATCTTATTTTGATAATGGTTTGACTCTTCTCATTTTGTATCCTCTTCATCAATTTGGGTAGCTTTTGTAGAGTTTCTTTCTTCTTGCACATGAATATTGTCCATGTATATCTTGAGTAGTCATCTACTACCACCAAGGTGTATTTCTTTCCACTTATGTTGGTTGGTTCCATCGGGCCAAATAGATCCATATGAAGTAGATGCAATATTCTTGTTGAGGATGGGCATGTCTTTTCTTTGAAAGATGACTTGATTTGTTTTCCTTCTCGACATGCATCACATATACTCTCCTTCAGATATCGAGTCCGGAAGTCCTTCTACAAGATGACTTCTTGCTAGCTTGTTAATTGTTTTGAAATTCAGGTGACTCACTTTTTGTGCCCAAACCAACTTGATTCAATTGCGTTTTTGCTAGTAGACATGTGCTTTGGGTGTTGCGCTTGACCAATCCACTACATACATATTCTTCTGTCTATTTCCTTGCAAAGACAACTTCATTTGATTCAATATCCTTGATTTGGCATACACCCATGTTGAATCCAACATTGTAGCCCTTGTCACGAGCCGATCGATGCTTAGTAAATTGAAGTTTAGTCCTTCAACATATGCAACATCGTGATTTCTAAACCATTCCTCTTGATGGATCCAATGCCTCTTATTTCACCAGAGCTTCATTTCCTCCAAATATGACTTTTGCTCCTTTGACTTCCTTGAATTTTGACAGATTTCTCTTATTTCTGTCATATGTCCGGGAATACCACTATCCATGTACCAGGTTCCTTGGCACTCACTGCTCCTTGAACCCGCAATCAAGGAAATTAAGTTTTAGGTACCCATTCTTGTCCGGGTCCCGAGGGGTTAGAGTTATAAGATGATCCAACCAACCTATAGCCAAATGATTTGACTCTAAGAGGTTGCCATCTATCTGCCATAATCATAATTGATCTCGCAAATTGCTTGGGGATTCTAGGTTCATACAACTGTCTCTTTTGTCAGATGCCTCCGCATATGTGTTTTAGCAATTGCCTTCCTTGGGTAATTGTGGTGTTTTTGAGTGTAGTGCCTAGGTGCATATGTGTGCTGATGAAAGCTCTTGTGCTTTTGGAATGGCCTTTGCTGAGTTCTAGGCCTTTGCCATCTGGGCTTATATTCCATAAGTCTATGCTGATAGTTCACATTGTTCCAATCAGCTTGGCTTGGATATTTTCTACCATTCCCATCATATGTATTTCTTTTATGGATTTTCTGGGATTTTTGGTAGCTCGCTTTCTTCTTTACAGCAGTATTTTTGTTTGGAGTTTTGAGGAACTCGGCCGAATCTCTTCTCACCGCCCTTTCAAAGACACTCAATCGTCCGTTTTCCTTTTCCTTTGTAACCAAGGCCGCTTTGCTTAGTATTGTGCTTTGGAGTGAAAGTGTGTGCAATATTTAGAGTTTTGGATTTTTCAGACTCTTCATGACTTGAAGATCCTTTTTCCAAAATTACTCTTGAGGTTTGACATGGCACAAAGGAATTAAATCCTAAGCCTGTCTTGTCTCCACATTCTCTTTGACTCATAATAAGATCATCCAATGATTTAGATGCCTTAGTGAATGAGGCAATAACATTTTGAGGTCATTCTCCTCTTTTCTATAGCAGCAATTTCGCTACTAATTTAGCATTTTCACTTTTAAACTTTCATTTTCAACTATTTGACATAGATTACTCACTCCTTAGTCACTTTGAGTTTTGACTTTTAAGTAGGCTGTTTTCCTCATTCAATAGTGTGTGTGAGGATTTAATGTGCTCAAAATCTTTCATCATTTTGCCTAATGAATCATAAAGATCAAGAGGTGATGAAGTGTGTGTGTCGCGCTCACTATCACTAGTGTCCGAGCTTGTGGAATTAGATTGTACCTCATCTTTTGATCTTGTTCTTTGGCCATTGCTGCATCAAGGCTTCTTCTTCGAGTCACTCGAGTAGTCACCATCGCTCTCGAATCAACTATCTCCTTTGACTTATTGTTTTCAGCAGCTTCTCGCAGCCAACATTGCTTTTTTCTTTTCTTGTCTTTCTCTCAAGACCTTTCTTTCTTCTTCATTCCCTGCATTTGTTGACTACAGGATATGAGCAAATAATGGCATAGTGACTGGTTGTCTACAATTCCAACATAGATATTCAGCCTTTGATCAGCCTCTTTCTACTTGAGTTGTCACCCTTTGATACTCAACTTGTTGATGATCTCATTCTCTTGGTTGGCCTATCATCCCTTGATTTGGAGGGAGCCGAGTGTCTTCTCGAAGATTCACCCTTTCCTCTCTTGTAGTTCTTGTTAAAGAACTTGTTAAATCTTTTAACCATCGGGCTATTTCTTCCGGGTCAATTGCCTCTTTGACCTCGGCTCTCTTCCCATATTTGACAATTAGAGTACTGCTTTTGGGTACGACTATCTCTTCCTGGTCTTTTTCTTCTCACCAAACTCATAGGCT
Source organism: Rehmannia glutinosa (assembly GCA_016081115.2). Lineage (NCBI taxonomy): Eukaryota > Viridiplantae > Streptophyta > Magnoliopsida > Lamiales > Orobanchaceae > Rehmannia > Rehmannia glutinosa. Next base: position 140,878 of record JABTTQ020002281.1, read on the forward strand.
TTGAGGTCCGAGAATAGTTCATGGTTGGATGTCTTTGATAGGTCCATGGAATGTCTCAAAGTGCCATGACCTTCATTTCCCATTCATTGAAGACTTTTTAGGATCTTCATACACATTTCTTCTCGTGTATATTCCTTTCCAAGTGTAGCTTGACTCATTTGTGATTTCAGAACCGAGCGTCTAGTTGATCCAGATTCTCTCCCGAGATCATTTTGAAATTTTCAAACTTTCAGACAAACCCACGATAATTTGTTTTCTTTGATTTGCTCGAGCCTTCACAAATCAATGTCACTTGTCCTGCATTTCTTTAGCCGCTTTTGCATGATTTGACTTTGTTGAACATGGCTTTGTCCAAGGTTTTGTAGAGGATGTCCTTGGCTACATTATCCAGGTTGTATCTTTTTCTCGTCATCATTTGTCCACTCGCTTCTTGGTTTTTCAACCATGACGGGTCTAGAGCAACATCTTCTTCTCCTTCACCGCAACTCTTCGCATAATCGTGTTCACCTTTAATATTTGTAGAGGCCCATCTTCTATTACTATCCACATCTCATCATGTAATGTCGATAGATGAGCCTCGCATACGAATTTTCCAATCATCAAATTCTTCAATAGTGAACATAGGGATGCGTGTCAAATTTGCTTCCATGATAATGACTTTTAATAAAAGAGTTTTGAAAGTTTAAGTACTAAAGCAGATTTTGAAAAGTTTGAGATCTAGTTCAAGAACCGGCGGAGGGTTCAATGAACCAACCGCTCCGATACCACTTGTAGGTCCAAGGGGTGTAAGTGTAAGGTTTAGAAGGGGGGGTTGAATAAACCTTACCAAATTTTCGATTTAGTCCTTTTAAATCTACAGAGTTAATTCTACACAAATTTGTGTCCTTGATGGGAATCGAATTAGTCACTCAAGAGAGTTAATCTTTCAATGCACTCAATTGATTTGTTGATGGAGTAACTCATTTGTTGGCTACAATTTAACTAAGCCGTGGTTTTATTTTCAGCGAAGACTTAACATCCTTAAGTTTGATTAAGCAAGATATTAGAGCTTGATTTAGTACTTATAAAATATCAAATGGATAGCAAATTTATCACAGATATAAGCAATTAAAAGTGCATGAATTTAAATGTCGAAATGTAAATGACACAAAGAAAGTTTTTATAGAGGTTCAAGATGGGGTAATTCTTCTACTCCTCTCTTCTCCAACTCCCGGAGGAATCCACTAAGTAATGATCGGTTTACAAAGTGGTAAAAATCCCGGATACAAGTCTTGATCACAACAACGACTTGATCCTTTGGGACTCAGCCCCGAGACGCCTTGATCACTCACCGGCTTCTCTCGACGACTTCTTCTTCACAGGCAGCTCGCTTTGCTACTACAAAACTCACTTGCTCAAGCTCTTTGGATTTGATCACGAAGCCCTCCAAATGCTTAAGACTTAGTTCAACTTTGAACTTTTCTACAATCCTTCCGGAAAGTAGACCCCTTGTTTTCAAAGGTTTCCTCTTCAATCAAGTTGAAGCTCTCTTTCCTTCAAGGTAAGTGTTGGATTGATGTACTTGAATATAGGCTTGAGGATTGAGATTGTTTCAGAGTTTTTCTAATGTGCTTGTATATCTCACGATGTGTCATTCATGCATCTTTTTCTCAAACAAACTCCTCAGCCTTTTATAGTGAACTTTCAAAAATTTGCCCGTTGAAGAGATAGCTTATTTTTGAAAGTCACTTTGCAATCGTTGGCTTGCGCTTCTTGGAATTGCCGTTTCCTCGTATGAATTATTGTTTCACCTTTTCGCAGTTTCGACACGGTGTAGTGCTTCCCATTTCGTTCATTCCTTTGCACGCTCGGGACCGAGCACTCCAAGAAAGGTGGTATGGAGATATTACTTGTTTAAGTAAATCTCTTGATTTTCGGCAACGGTTCTTTTACGCTTATCTCGACTTGATCGCATTTCCTTGCTTTCCCAGGTGACTTAGAGTCGCCTTCCAATCATTGGATGATTCTTCGTCACTTCAACTTGAGACTCGCTTTCTTGAGTTGACTTGACCGATGTTCACTCACCAGATCTCACCGCTTCTTCAAGAGAGTTCCCGCTTCTGCTTTCTTTTTGTCATACTCATTGTCTCACAGAAGTTTTCCTTCAACCCTTCAGCTTGTCTTCTTGCATGTTAGGGCGTAGCCGACTTAACTCACTTTGGCCACTCTCTTTTTCATTACAATACATTTTACAAACAAGAATTGGGGTGCCAACTTTCTATTCTAAGTTTTACATGGCATTCATCAAAATCTAAACAATAAAATTCCTAACAATTTCCCCTTTTGATGATGCCAAAACTTAAATCATACAAATATGCAAATAACAAAGATACATACAGATAGTGTATTGACATAGAATGTATGCGCAGAATCAATCTTTTTATTGATCATATCATTCTTGTACTTAACACAATGTTTATAAGGTGTATCGAGTATGTAATTGTCTTCACAAAAAATAAAAATTTATAACTTTATTACGTAAGACTTACATGTATGTATTTACATAATAAAATACAAGAAGGGTTGGACAAAGAACACTTCATCTCCTTCATTGTCTCCTTCTTTCATCTTGATCAAGATCTTCTTCTCTTCTTTCTCTTTTTCTCGTCATCACCGCTTCTTTTTCTTCTCATATGCCTTCCTGGCGCCTTCATCTTTCCTTAGTTCTTTCCTGTCTCTCCCGCCATAGCCGAGTTTGTCTTTTGTTTTCTTCTTCTATTCTCTTTACATACTCAGCGTTAGTTTTAGCCACTCGCAAGTTTGCCACTTGGTCAAGCCCAGCCAAGAGATCCCTCCTCTTTTCTTTCCGGATCTATGTATTCGATATTCTTGGGCAGAGGCCTAGGTCCAAGCTTCTTCCTCCATCGCCGCTTCTTCCTCTACTACGGGCATATATCAGATTGGGACCTTCTTCTTCCTAACTGATTGATTGACTAGCAGAGTGACCAAAGCAGAGCGATCGCTTAAGTCTCATTGTCTGTCGGCTTCTTCACACAATGTGAGGCCCTTTTCCCAAGATAAGTCCCAAGCTTGAGCCATGGACATATTTGCAAAATATCCTTCAAATTCGAGCGTTTTGAATTCGCTAATCGATCTTGGCTCGCCCCGACATCGAAATGGCATACGTGTCTCTCACAATCGGAATGCCTCCATGTTCTTTCAAGATGTTCATCACCCTGGCATCCATTCTTCCTTCCACTTCCTTCATCCTCGCTTCAATTTCTTTTCTTCTCACCATAGATACAACAGAGTGTTGGAGTGGCAGAGTCACGGGGAGTTTTCGCTTATAATGTCACCGTGACAGACTTCGCTGGGGTTTGTGCAATCATCAAGGTCATATTTTTTGATCCTTCCCCTCAAAGCAGATTTTCCTTTCTTTAGTTTCAAAATTTCTCACCGATTTTCCTTCTCACCGCTTCTTTCTTTCCTTTCTTTTCATTTTCGGATTTTGTCGCTTTAAGGTATTCCTCTTCCCCTTTTTGGCATCATCAAAGGATAGAGGAACCCAGGGAACATGCCGCAAGCATGAAGTCGAAGTCTTCCCGATGGTTGAATTCTCGCTTCAAGTCCGCTGCGTTGTATGCAAAGACGGAATTGCATCGAGTAGCGTTGATTCTCACAAATCAGCTTCATCTCAGCCATGAGAAGGCTGAATTTTCTTGTCATGTGTTCTTCCAAACGCCGATATCATTTGCATTCTCGCTTCACGCAGCAGCCTTGATCTCGGCAGCGGAGCTTCATGCATATGCTCAATGTGTTCCTCGCCTGCTTGATCAACATTCTCAGCCTCTCCACACAAAGCCACTTGTTGAACAAGGTTCTCAAGTATCTCACTGCTCCACACGCATTGATTGCCGTCGCTGCCACCATTCCTTATTCGAATCGTTATGCCTCTTAAGTCACCGTAAGTGTGGCATCTCTCGTTGTCCAATCGCATGTCCAAAGAGGTTCGATGCCTCTCCATCTTTTCAATTTCAAAGAAAGAGTGCCTTGAACACTTCGCATTTCGTGATTTCTTCATGCGGTGATGGCCATTGGAACAATGGTGCTCGAGTGAAAAAAATGTGAGCTGGCTGTTTGATAGCGTGCTTGCTCATTTTCACTCTTCGTGGAGTTCTCGTATCTCTGAGAAAGGAGAAAGATTCTACAAAAGATTCATCACCGCCGACCGGGATTTGTTCGATGATGAATCAAGTTCTTTTGGGAATCGATCCAAAATTGAGGAGCCGGAGCGAGTGCTGGTTTTTCGGGTTCACCTGGGTTTGGTTGTGAAGTAGTCTTGTCGAGCCTCATTTTGCCTTAATAACCTTCGTTGGTCTCACTGATTTTTCCATTTCGCTTGACTTGTCTCGGCCTTATTTAGAAATAAGTTACATCGGACGATGATGAGATTTCTAGTGGTGGCTCATCATCAAAGTTAAAAGTTTGAGTAGTCTTGGGATGGTCGTGCTTGGAACACCCGCACTGAAGTCCTTTTGATTTGTCATGGGGTTTTCTTCTTCGCCTTCATCGATCCGATCCCCGAGAAAAGTGACATCGTGGTTGTCCCGGGAATCATGAAGTGCGCCGATTTCCTTCTTAGATGGGTCGATGATTGCGTAGGAGGGATGTTCTCTACTTCAGCCTTTCTTTACCCCGGAAGTCTCAACCTCCCGTGGCCTTCATTTCCTCCAGCAGTCTCTACCGCCGCGAGGTTTTGGTCCTCCCTTTCGATGTCACCTGCCTTAGGGTCTTTACAAGTGGCATCCATTGGAGTCTCAACCCCATGGATTGCACTTTCATCGCCTGCAGTGTTAACTCCTGTGGTTCCTTCCTCGGCCTCGATCGCATCAAGCGTCATTAGCCTTCGAGAGGTGGCATCTCACCGAGACAGCCTCAATCGCCCCGAGCTTCGTTGATGGCAACTTGTCTTTTTCTTGTGATTGTAATTTTCTTCTTCGCCTCCTTGCTTCTTTGTGGAGTCATCTCGCAGATCCTCCGACCTTGCCGCAGAGTGGAGGAGTTTCCCACCGGCGCACACCACCGAGTGATTTGAGTGGGGTCACTTGTCTCCGCACTCGACTGTTGCAATTGATGGTTCGGTGTTAAAGGTGTGGTAGCACACCTTCAATAGGGGTTGGCTCGACGGGGTCCCCACTAGCCCAGCTTTCATCGCTAATTCCTTATTGCCTTCTTCCGAGTGAGTGGGAAGTGGTAGAAGAACATCAGTGGCTATTTGCTTTCAACCACTCCCATTGGATCGATTTCACTGTGTTTTCGAGGACTCTCCTGGTCCCTCCATTAGCTTTTTTGCTCGTGAAGGATTCTTGATTCATGCAATGCTTGCCGTGATTTGTAACTCTTCTCGTGGGCACCAAGATTTTCTCGTTCTCATCACTTTCGAGAAGACATCAAGAAGAGGATGGAAGTGTTCTGTGGTGCCGAGATAGGGCGATGCTTGCCTTCTCACGTGCTTCGCTTCTTCAGCCTTGCTTTGCTCTCTCCCCGTCCTGTAGATTTGCAGATGTCTAAGCAAAGCTTGTCCTCATCAAGGCCGGGAGCACAGAGTTAGTCCAAGGAAATTTAGCAGCTTCTTCTTCTTCTTCTATGAACTCGGGCCGTTGAACTGTTCCTCGACTTGCTCAACTTCCATTTTCTCCACTCACGCAGACGATTTTGGATGTCGGGTAAGGTGGAGATAGGATCATTACATCACTATCCGCTGGGCCGGTTCTTTCTGTGTTTTCATGGTGTGTGAGCTACAATTGTGTCTTGGTTGCCTCTCACTGACGCTTTCAGCAGATTTGTCGCTTTATCAATTACATCGGAGACTCTACTTCTCCAAAGAGTCTCCCAGATTTGTGTTAGCCGAGTAATCGATCACCTGGTTTCTCTGTTCGGACCGCTTGACGAAGTCTTCTTCGTCTCCTGGTTTGTACTGGGAATTTCTCGGTTCGAGGCGGCGTCCTCCGAGTCTTGGGCGGCGGGGCGGGGGTGCTTGTGTTTGTTTCTCGAGGAGCCGGCGCCTGGGCTTGTCGGGCTTCTCCTCCTTTTGACGATCGGAGAAGGTATTTGTGAGTCCTTCTCGACCGCCGCAGGGGGGGTGTGACATGGCCGGGGCAGTGACTCACGCAGGGCGGGTGGAGCATGTTTGTTTTCTTTTCGCAGGGCAGCAGCTTTTCTTGGCAACCGCAGGGCGCTTTCTTTTGGGTCGAGAGGAGGAACAGATCTTGGGTCACTGATTCCCCCTCACGGTGTTAGCTCTCTTGGCATAAGCTCGCTTCGAGCACCAGAGAGGTTAGCTCAACATCCTCTTGTTAACATGGAAGGCCTTCCCATGTCTAAGAGGGACTCCTTTCACCTCCAATAGTCGGCCAATCACTAGGCCATATCCTGTGGATCCTCCAAATGTGCCATCTTCTTTGAAGGACTTGTTCCCCACGCTCGCAGAGTCGGTGAGATAAACTCAACCAGCTTTATCTTCTTTTCTTCGATGATTGCAGCCATCATCACAATCAGCTTTGTTTTTGATAGTTGGTCAAAGTCGCCAAATTTGATGTCGATACATTTGGCAACTATGTCCAACAATTTATGATAATCCTCCTTCGCCAGCTTCTTGTTTGTCGTGGTATATAATTTTATCAAAGAAGTCGGACTTGGCTATTTCTTTCCATGCGCGCCCAAGTTTACATCGCTTTTCCTTGATTTCGCTTGCTCCTTCCGCGGGTAGTGAGAGCAATATTCACCAAATCTCGCGTTGATAGTCACCGCTTCCCGTGAATGATGACTTGATTCTTTCATCGTGAATCTCAAGATTCACGAGAATTGTGCGACCTCCTCCACATAGGTCATAGGATATTCCAGCGTTAGAAACGGTTTTAGTCCGGACGCTTCCAACTTTTTTCCGCGATTTTCTTCACCAGGGTGTCGCCGGACTCGCTTCACTATTCCGTTTAAATCCACCGCCGAACCGGTGTGGATTTGCTTTCCTAGCTTAGTAAAGTCATAGTTGGTGCCATTTCTCAAATTATATCAAGAAAAGTCTTTAAAATTGATTTGAATGTTGATAGGGTTTCGAGAGTAGTTTGTCTTTGCTTTTGAGAGAAAAAGATGAACAGCTTTTAGAAGTGTGAGAGAGAAACGGACAAAAATGGTTTAAATATGGTTTATGAAAGGACGCGGCAGACGGTTTTTGAATTGTGATCGAAATCAACGGCTTGATTTCGACGCCTATTGAGCATTTCACGCCTCGTATTTAATGCGGCAGCATTTATATCCAATCATAAGCTTAGTGTGCGCTTTTATGTCCAGACACATCATCATTATGCCGACGTGTTCCTTAAAACATTCCCGCTTAAGTTAAAACGATCGCGTTTTTGTCACTTTGATCATAAGTTATTCATTTTATCTCTTAGCCGATTTAACTCTACTCCTCATAGCTTCTTCTTGGTGACTCAAATTATCACCGACTCGGTGTAGTCAGTTTTTCCGATACAAATTGATTTACTAAATTGATTTTTGTTTTCACTCTTTTTCACTTCTTTTCTGTTCTAATGCTCTTCTTTGATTTGTCCGAGTGTCAGTTCAGCTCAATTAACCCTAACTCATGCTTGAGTTCTTCAAATCTTGACTCACATAATGGTTTTGTGAAGATGTCACTAGTTGTTTATCGCTTGAGATGTATTCCAAGATAATGTCCTTCTTTTCAACATGATCTCTTATGAAATGATATCCGACATCTATATGTTTTGTTTTTGAGTGCAACACAGATTTTGAGTGATTGTAATGGCACTTGTGTTATCACACATGATTGGAATTTCTTTTTCTTCAACTTCATAGTCTCTCACCGTTGTCTCATCCATAGACTTGGGCACAAAAATGCCTCAGCAACTATGTATTCTCGCCTCACCGTAGAGGTGGCTATTGAGTTTTTTCTTGCTAAACCAGAAATTAGTCTGCTTTCCTAAAGATTTGACAGTGCCTCAAGTGCTTTTCCCGCCCACTCGTGATCCAAATAGTCGTAGTCCAATAGCCAATTAGCTTGAATCCACCTTCCTTCGATACCATAGCCCTACTTGGCTTCCTTTCAAGATCTCAATATTCTTTAGCATTGTCATATGGTTTCTTTTGGAGCAGATTGAAATCTTGCACATACACCTACAAAGAAAGGTGATGTCCGCCCGCTTGCCGCCGAGAGAGAGAGCAATGATCCAATAAGTGCTCAGATCTTGTTTGATCTACTGTGCTTGCCATCCGCATCCATGTCCATTTTGATCGATGTGTTCATTGGTATTTTTACGTAAGACTTCTCTTCCATACCAAACTTCTTCATTAAATCCTCGGTATATTTTGTTTGACTTATGAAGGTTCCATCCTTCACTGTTTCACTTGAAGTCCAAGGAAAATGTCGCTTCTCCCATCATGCTCATTTCAAATTTACTTTGCATGAGGTTTGAGAATTTTTCACACAGCTCTTTGTTAGTGGATCCAAAAATGATGTCATCCACATATATTTGAACAAGTAGATACTCTTCTTGTCTTGAATTCTCAAAAGTGTTCTATCTACTTTTCCTTTTGTGAATCCATTTTCGCTAGAATTGTGACAGGTATCATACCATGCTCGGGTGCCTCGCTTCAATCCATACAAGGCTTTCTTGAGTTTGTATACCTTGTCTCCAAGAGTCTTTCGCTTCAAATCCCGGAGGTTGTTCAACATATACTTCTTCTTCCAATAAACCATTTAGAATGCACTTTTACATCCATTGATATACAATGAAATTCTTGTGAGCAAGATAGGCAAGAAACATCCTTATAGCTTCCAATCTTGCTACAGGGGCAAATGTTTCATCAAAATCTATCCCTTCTTCTTGGCAATATCCTTTGGCTACCAATCTTGCTTTGTTTCTTACCACAGCCTTCCTCGCTCATCTTATTTCAATACCCATTTGGTTCCAATAACATTTTGATGTATGGGTCTTTGCACTAGTTCCCATACTTTATTTCTCTCAAACCGATTCAGCTCTTCTTCTTGCATAGCTTGAATCCAATGTGTGTCATCCAATGCTTGTGACACATCTTTTGGCTCTATTTGCTAAAATGAAGCATGTGAACATAGCTTCTTGTTGAGTTCTCGATCTTGTTTTGACACCTTCTCTCATATCTCCAATGACAAGTTCTCGTGGATGGTCTCTCAGCCATCTTACATCAAAGTTGGAGTAAGTTAGCCGATTCGGCCTGACTTAGCTTGTGTTGCCGTGGGTCAGCTCTTCGTCAGAATCACTTAGCCGCAAATTTTCCACCGCTTTTGAGATTCTCGCTATTTCATCTTCTTTCGAGTTGATAATCCCCTTCAGCCTTCAAAGATAGGGACTCTTCTCTCAGATGATCGATGTTTCAACTTATCACCGACTCTTCAATGTCTTCTCCATTTACATTCGCTCATCGAATACTACATGAATGGATTCCTCTCGAACCATAGTTCTTTTATTGAGTATTCTCAGAGCTTTTGCTTTCAATGAGTATCCTAAGAAGATACCTTCATCAGCCTTTTAGCATCAAAAGCCTTTAGGTTGTCTTTGCTTATTGTTGTGGATGAAGCATTTACATCCAAATATTCTCAAATATGCAACATTTGGTTTTCTTCCAATCCAGATCTCATGTAGGGAGTCTTTGTCACCTATCTATTTATCATACATCCTGCTTTTGGGTGTAGCAAGTCGTGTTGATTGCTTCAGCCCAAAATCTTTTGTAACCCCGCTTCAGCCTAACATGGTCCTTGCCGCTTTTTTGAGGGTTTCTGTTCCTTCTTTCGCAACTCCATTCTCTTGCGGAGTCCTCGCCGATAGTTCATGACCAATACCATTCTCAATACAATATCGAAGTTATTATTCCATTGACAAACCAGTTCCTCTATCCGATCTTATTTTGATAATGGTTCGACTCTTCTCATTTTGAATTCTCTTCATCACCGTGGGTAGTTTTTGTAGGTTTCTTTCTTCTTGCACATGAATATTGTCCATGTATATCTTGAGTAGTCATCTACTACCACCAAGGTGTATTTCTTTCCACTTATGCTCGGCCGGTTCCATCGGGCCAAATAGATCCATATGAAGTAGAGATGCAATATTCTTGTTGAGGATGGGCATGTCTTTTCTTTGAATGACGACTTGATTTGTTTTCCCTTCCGACATGCATCACATATACTCTCCTTCAGATATCGAGTCCGGGAAGTCCTTCTACAAGATGACTTCTTGCTAGCTTGTTAATTGTTTTGAAATTCAGTGACTCACCATTTTTGTGCCACGTACCAACTTGATTCAATTGTGCTGTTTTGCTAGAGACATGTGCCGGATGTTGCAATGCTTGACCAATCCACTACATACATATTCTTCTGTCTATTTCTTGCAAAGACAACTTCATTTGATTCAATATCCTTGATTTGGCATACACCCATGTTGAATCCAACATTGTAGCCCTTGTCACAGAGCCGATCGATACTTAGTAAGGTTGAAGTTGAGTCCTTCAACATATGCAACATCCGTGATTTCTAATCCATTCCTCTTGATGGATCCAATGCCTCTTATTTCACCAGAGCTTCATTTCTCCAAATATGACTTTTCGCTCATTTGACTTCCTTGAATTTTGACAGATTTCTTCTTATTTCTCGTCATATGTCCGGGAATGTGCCCACTATCCATGTACCAGTGTTCCGCACTCACTGCTTGAACCCGCAATCAAGGAAATTAAGTTTTAGGTACCCATACTTGTCCTGGGGGTCCCGAGGGGTTAGAATTGTAAGATGATCCAACCAACCTATAGCCAAATGATTTGACTCTAAGGGGTTGCCATCTATCAATGCCATAATCATAATTAATTTCGCAAATTGCTTGGGGATTCTGTGTTCATACAAATTGCCTCTTTTGTCTCAGATGCCGATATTGTGTTTTAGCAATTGCCTTCCCTTGGGTAATGGTGGTGCTTTTGAGTGTAGTGCCTAGGTGCATGTGTGTGTCGATGAAAGCTCTTATACTTTTGGAATGGCCTTTGTTGAGTTCTGTGCCTTTGCCACTGGGGCTTATATTCCATAAGTCTATGCCGATGGTTCACATTATTCCAATCACTCGCTTGGATATTTTCTACCATTCCCATCATATGTATTTCTTTTATGGATTTTCCGGGATTTTTGGTAGCTCGCTTTCTTTTTTACGAGTATTTTTTCATTTAGAGTTTGCCAAGGACTCGTCAATCTATTTCTCACTGCCCTTTCAAAGACACTCAATCGGCCGTTTTCCTTTTCCTTTGTAACCAAGGCCAGTTTGCTTAGATTGTGCTTTGGAGTGAATGTGTGCAACATTTAGAGTTTTGGGTTTTTCGACTCTTCATGACTTGAAGATCCTTTTTCCAAAATTACTCTTGAGGTTGACATGGCACAAAGGAATTAAATCCTAAGCCCTGCCTTGTCTCCACATTCTCTTTGACTCATAATAAGATCATCCAATGATTTAGATGCCTTAGTGAACGAGGCAATAACATTTTGAGGTCATTCTCCTCTTTTCTATGGCAAAGAATTTCAGCTACTAATTTAGCATTTTCAGCCTTTTTAAACTTTCATTTTCAACAGCTTATTGACTTAGAGTACTCACTGACTCCTTAGTCACTTTGAGTTTTGATTTTTAAGAGGCTGTTTTCCTCATTCAATAGTGTGTGTGAGGATTTAATGTGCTCAAAATCTTTCATCATTTTGCCTAATGAATCATAAAGATCAAGAGGTGATGAAGTGTGTGTGTCAAATACTATCACTAGTGTTCGAGCTTGTTGAATTAGATTGTACCTCATCTTCTTGATCTTGTTTTTGGCCATTGCTGCATCAACGCTTCTTCTTCAGAGTCACGAGTAGTCACCACCACCTCTCAATCACTATCTCCTTCGACTTGTTTCAAGTTTCTTAGTCTCGCAGCCCATCATCGCTTTTTTTTTTCTTTTTTTGTCTTCTTTCTCTCAAGACCTTTCTTTCTTCTTCATTCCCGCATTTGTTGACTACTGGATATGAGCAAATGGCATAGTGACTGTTGTCTACAATTCCAACATAGATATTCAGCCTTTGATCCTCTTCTTTCTACTCTTGAGTTGTCACTCCTTTGATACTCAACTTGTTGATGATCTGCTTCTCGTTGGCCTATCATCCTTTGATTTGGAGGAGCCGAGTGTCTTTCGGAAGATTCACCCTTTCCTCTCTTGTAGTTCTTGTTAAAGAACTTGTTAAATCTTTTAACCATCGTGGCTATTTCTTCCGGGTCAATCGCTTCTTTGACTCAAGCTTCTTCCCATCTTTGACAATTAGAGCAAACTGTTTTGGGTACAAACTGCCTCTTCCTGGGGTCTTTTCTTTCTCACCAAACTCATAGGCTTTGAGGTCCGAGAATAGTTCATGGTTGATGTCTTTGATAGGTCCATGGAATGCTCTGCCATGACCTTCATTTCCCATTCACCGAAGACTTTTTAGATCTTCATACACATTTCCTTCGTCGTATATTCATTTCCAAGTGTAGACATACTCATTTGTGATTTTTGTAAACCGAAGGCCCTAGTTGATCCAGATTTCTCCCGAGATCATTTTGAAATTTTCAAATTTTTGTACATGGCCATCGATAATTTGTTTTCTTTGATTTGCTTCCGAGCCTTCACAAATCAATGTCACTTGTCCTGCATTTCTTTAGCCGTTTTGCATGATTGACTTTGTTGAACATGGCTTTGTCCAAGGTTTTGTAGAGGATGTCCTTGGCTACATTATCCAGGTTGTATCTTTTTCGTCATCATTTGTCCACTCGCTTCTTGGTTTTTCAACCACGACTGGTCTAGAGCAACATCTTTCTCCTTCAACCGCAACTCTTCGTGATAAATGTGTTCAATTTTAATATTTGTAGAGGCCCATCTTCTATCACTATCCACATCTCATCATGTAATGCCGATAGATGAGCCTCGCATACGAATTTTCCAATCATCAAATTCTTCAATGGTGAACATAGGATGCGTGTTAGATTTGCTTCCATGATAATGACTTTTAATAAAAGAGTTTTGAAAGTTTAAGTACTAAAGCAGACTTTGAAAATTTGGAGATCTAGTTCAAGAACTGCCATGGAGGGTTCAATGAACCAACCGCTCCGATACCACTTGTAGGTCCCAAGGGGTGTAAGTGTAAGGTTTAGAAGGGGGTTGAATAAACCTTACCAAATTTTCGATTTAGTCCTTTTAAATCTACAGAGTTAATTTACATACCGTGTCCCCGATGGACAATAATTAGTCACTCAAGAGAGTTAATCTCTCAACAGACTCAAATTGAGCCGTTGATGGAGTAACTCAATTGCTACAATTTAACTCACCGTGGTTTTATTTTCAGCTTAAGACTTAACACCCTTAAGTTTGATTAAGCAAGATATTAGAGTTTGATTTAGACTTGTAAATTATCAAATGGATAGCAAATTTATCACAGATATAAGCAATTAAAAGTGCATGAATTTAAATGCTTAAATGTAAATGACACAAAGAAAGTTTTTATAGAGGTTCAAGATGGGGTAATTCTTCTACTCCTCTCTTCTCCAACTCCCGGAGGAATCCACTAAGTAATGATCGTTTACAAAGTGGTAATACCCGTATACAAGTCTTGATCACAACACCGACTTGATCCTTTGGGACTCCCTGAGACGCCTTGATCACTCACCAAGCTCGACGATCAGCCTTTCTTCACATTGGCAAACGCTTTGCTACTACATGTACCACTTGCTCAGCTTTTGGATTTGATCACGAAGCCTCCAAATGCTTAAGACTTAGTTCAACCTTGAACTTTTCTACAATCCTTCCCGGAAAGTAGACCCTTGTTTTCAAAGGTTTTTCTTCAATCGTCAGTTGAAGCTTCTTCCTTCAAGGTGTTGTCGATTGATGTACTTCGAATGTAGTTTGAGGATTGAGATTGTTTCGCTTTTTCTAATGTGCTTGTATATCTCACGTGATGTGTCATTCATGCATCTTTTTTATTCAAACAAACTCGCCTTTTATAGTGAACTTTCAAAAATTTGCCCGCTGAAGAGATAGCTTATTTTTGAAAGTCACTTTGCAACGTTGGCTTGCGCTTCGAATTGCCGCTTCTCGATGAATTATTCTTTTTCACCTTTTCGTAGTTCGACACTGCAGTGCTTCCCATCGTTCATTCCTTTGCACGCTTCGGGATCGAGCACTCCAAGAAAGGTAGATGAGATATTACTTGTTTAAGTAAATCTTGATTCGGCAATGGTTCTTTTACGCTTATCTCGATTGATCGCATTTCCTTGCTTTCCCTGTGTGACTTAGAGTCGCCTTCCAATCATTGGATGACTTCTTCTTGTCACTTCAACTCGAGACTTCGCTTTTCGAGTTGACTTGATCGATGCTCCACTCACCGATCTCACCGCTTTCTTCAAGAGAGTTCCCGCTTCACTTTCTTTTGCTATACTCAAATTGCCTCACAACAGAAGTTTTCTTCCTTCTTCGCTTGTCTTCAGATGTTAGGGTATGTAGTGTTTCTGACTCACTTGGCAACTCTTTTCATTACAATGCATTTTACAAATGTAAATTGGGGAGCCAACTTTCTATTCTAAGTTTTTACATGGCATTCATCAAAATCTAAACAATAAAATTCCTAACAATCCATGATTTATCCATTTCTTAATTGCTACCCGTAGTTTATGCTTCTATATTTTCAATGTTAAAATTATTAATCAAATATGGATTGGTGTTATTTGAGTGTTTATATCATAACTTATATCAAAGAAGTAAATTTGCTTCATTATAAGGATATAGCTTAATTGAGATAGTAAATTACATACATCTTTTTGTTAAGTTTTATCTTAAATTTTATATTATTAATAATTTTCAATATTATATTTTGTATTATAAATACATATTATTTATAAATTTTAACATTATATATGTTAAATATAATATTAAATACATAAAATTATATTATTTTATGTAATATATATATATATATATAATATACATTAAATATATTAAAAATAAAATAAAAAAATACATGTGGTGGAGATTTTAGCTTAATTGCTACAAAATAGATAAGTGCGCCCCTCCCCCGAGTTTCAAAGTTAGAAAGTACACAAAGACTACTGCTCTAGCTTAGCAAACAAGAATATTCTCGGGATAAATGTTGTTTAAGGAAAATAACAAAACCATAGCAAACAACTTTTACATACATGGTTTTTTCTAGATTTATTGTTTATTTCAAATACACTTGCAGGTGTAATACATCCATTTAAACACCACTAATTAGCTAAGAGGGAGAAAATAAAATAAGATGTAGGGGAAGCTAATGGTAATGCAGCTTGATGCACAAGATATTAATTAATAAAAGAAAAGCCAATGCTAGCAAAAGGTTCAAGACTGTAAGAATTCAACAATGTGAATCGAATATAAAGAGCATCATGATATAGTAAAGGAATATGAGAAAGAGAGTAATTTACTTGTAAATGCAACTATTTCAAACGTGGTAAGTTTGCCTTTAGAAATTGGATAAGTGGTTTATCTCTAGCCCATCGACCTTGACAACATAGTCCTTCTTATCTCGCAATTTATTCAAAATGACAAAGGCCGACAAATATGCAACAAAAAAAGAAGACAATTGAAGAATTTACTTTCACGAAAAACATTCTTCATCTGTATCAGACACTAAACCAGTAAGGTATTTTTTGTAATTATCTATTTTATCCCCGTTCTTTTTCCTCCTTTTGAATATTCTAAGAGTGGGATAAAGTCTAAAATAGGATGGTAAAATAAAGAAACTTACCACCAAGGATTCATTTCAAGTTATGTTACATAATGAATGAAACTTTTTAGCTCAAAAAGAAGCTAATTTAGGTTGTAAAATTATTTGGCATTGAAAAGTCAAGCTATATATATTACAAGACAAAATGAGAAGTTAGTAATTAGAATATTTAAGTGGTTATTATAAATCCAATGATTGTTTTACATGTCATTCGACAAATGATAGCTTCTTTGCCTTCTACTCTTGCATTTCTATGATTCTTTAACTAACAATTTTATTAACTCTAACTAACATACTTACAGGTGGATTGAAGATACATACTCTAACTAACAAATATGGTAAAGCACCAACAACTCGCATAAATAATCAACCAATATATTTGCATCTTCCTAGGAACCTTCTAAGAAAGCATTTTCAAAGTCCTTTTTTAATCCAAATAATTACTTAAAATTTTTTTGTACCATTAAAAAAGTAGAAATGATGTGAAAGAGAATCTTGTTTTTTTTCTATGCACATAATGGCTCATGCCGAAAGATGAGTCCCACTTAACCACATTATCGTGAACAATGGGCGTAGCAACAGGGATGATACATACATATAATGGCGAGCTATACGCAACTTAAACGACGCACCTCCGCACTTTATCAACAACGAGCTCTATATTTTCGATCGGGCTAAGGAATGGAGTTCGACTAGTGGATTTTCAAAAATATAAAATTTCAATTAGGTTTTTGGTTGGTGGAGGACGAAATGAAGCGGCTAAGGAAAACAAGGATTAATTGAAGATGAGAAGATGAGCGACTGATTGGGACAGACGATGATCAAGATGGATGGGGCGAGCGATTCGAAAACGACTGAGATGAAGATGGAGTTGTGAAGGGAGCAGAGCACCGATCGAATTCTAATGGTTCGTATTATTCTTTTTTTCGTTGAATGGGCCTGGTAGATTTTCTTAATTTTTTGGGTAATTTCAATTTTAATTTTATTTTAGGAATAATTACAAAACGACTCTAATGTTTGACCTAATTACTAAAACCTATCTAACTTTCAAAATTATAAAAATACCCATGCAACTTTTGATTCAAGTTGTTAAAATTAATGGGTATACTAGAGTCATTAAACGGTCAGCCTGGTTGTCGCTTCGCCCCCCACCCCGCCTAAGGGGGTGGGTTGAGTATTTAGTAGCCCGCCAAAGGGCGGGCCTAATGGCTAGCCTGCTGTGGCCACGGGCTTGGCATGGGCGGTGTAATGGCGGCATGGCTAGCCCGCCGTAAATTAAAAAAAAAAAAAAAGAAAAATAGAAAAATAGATAAAAAAATAGTATAATCGATATTTTATATTTTTATCTCTTATAAAAGTGTATATAATATTTTTATAAAATATGTATTTGTTATCCATTAGTATATTTAATTCATTAAAATTAATAATATAAATAGAAAAATAATTTTTCATTTTTTATTTTTTTTTTTTGGCCATTTAACCCTCAACCCACAACCCAAGGCGGGTCCGGCGTTTTTTTTGCCCGCCCGCCCGCCAAGTGGCGGGTTTTAGCGCACTCGTCGACTGCTTCGGACACTCTAGTGGTATACCGCAATGATTTTATAAATATGAAGCGGGGATTTTGAAATTATTTTGCTTATGAAGGAGTTAAACGCTTGATAAAATAAAACCTTAGAGTATTTTTGTAATTTCAAAACTAGCTGGGTTATTTTGTAATTAGGTCAAACCTCAAGCGGTACTTTTTGTAATTAACCCTTTATTTTAGTAATAATAATTGAGTTTTAACATCTAATTTAACTAAATGATGTTAATAGTGATGTTATAAACAAATATAAGGTGGTCAAAGACATCTCGATGGAATAACCGATCTTAAACATGATGTTATAAACCAAAAAAGGGTGGTCAAAGACATCAGCTCCTAAAGACGATGTGTAATAGAAAAAAAAATCCGCTCATATACATCGCTTCAGCTTAAAACATGATGTTGTATAGTGTAAGACATCATGAAATTCATGAAAACGATGTCTTTAAGCGATGTCTTTGACCGAATTTCTTGTAGTGATGGTGATTTCCCGATTCTTTAGAACCGGAAATGGGACGAGAATGGTATTTATATCCCCCATTCGATCCCCATTCCCATTTTGATAAAACGGGAATTTCTCGTTCCCATCCCCATTCCCCGATACATATATTATATTATTTATTATTATATTAGTTCTATTTATAATATTTATTTTATTAAATTAAAAGACTAAACTCTTAAGTATTTATAATTTTCATTGTTCTCATTATTTCTTTTATGTACATTTTTATTTTTTTTATTTTAATTATTTAAGTAATTTTTTTAACAATTGTTTTTATTAAAATTACAAATGAGGAACCCGATTCCTACGGGAATCCGATCCCCGAAAGGAGATTCTCATCCCGTCCGAAATGCACTAAATGGGAATAGTATGGGGTGGTATCTGGGATGAGATTCCGGGATGGGGATGGTATGTTCAATACCAATCCCGTCCCCGCCCATTGCCATCCCTATAAAATAATATTTTATATACATAACATGCATATAATATAAACAATAAAAAATAATACAAAGTTATAACATAGATCTAAATAATGCCTTACATGAATATATAAGCAAGTTTTTGAAAAGATGACCAACTATAGTGGCATGTTGTTTCTGGTCAAATTAGATTGAACAACGGGTTTCAATAGTTTGATAGATAAAATCTTTGAATATGTAAATTTAATTTGTCCCCAAATTATGCGTGTTTTTTTTATTTTGCCCACTTAATTTTGAATTGTTCTACTTCACCCCATAAACTTTGTAAATTGTTGTACTTAGTTTATAATTTCCAAATTTACCATCATTGTTAGGATTGTTGTAGCTAATAAATTTGGAACAAATTATTTAAATTTTTTTTTTTTCTTAAGATCTCCTCATATTTAATCAATACAAACAATATTAAATAATATTAAATTTCATCAATAAATCTGTGCTATGATACCATTTTCGTGTGATCACAAAATAAAATAATCATAAAGGTTAAGGAGTAAATTTGGAAATTATAAGCTAGATGCAACAATTTATGAAGTTCATACGGTAAAGTAAAACCAATATAAAGTTAAGTGGACAAAATAGAAAAATACACATAGCTTTGAGGATCAAATTAAAATTACATAAAATAGAAGAAACTTACAATCGACATAACATCAAATGTAAAACAATTAAAAGCCTACAGATCATACTCCATACAGATCTAAAACAAAATTTTATATCTAAATGTATTTAACTAATCTATGTAGAGTCAATTTCGCAGTCGAAGACGCGGGCAAAATACGCACTAAAACAACTTAGTCGATATCGTAAGATAATTGCACATCCGAGTCTTCGAGCAAAATCCCACAAAATGGGACAAATTTATAATTGAAAAGAAAAACCACTTGATGGGGACAAATAAAAACCACTTACAGAGAAGACATTTAAAACCAGGGCATGAAATCGCCTCCCTAGTCCATCGATCCTCACCATACCCATCCTCGCTAAAATCACCCAAAACCGCCGCCACCGCTTTCACCAACCTCCTAAACCCGCAAGCCAAGCTCGTAAGAACCATACCGCAAGAGAAGCATCCACCGGGAAAGCGAAGGGGTAGTGACCGGGACCATGGGACTTCGGGTCCGTGTCATGGTAAAGATGTGAGGGGCAATGTGGAAATAATGACTAGGTGGGAGAGAGGGGGGCGATCGGTTAGGTTTTTTTTGATAGAATTTTGTTAGTAAAAGGGACAATTTTCATGTACGATATAATTTAGATTATTACATTATATGAAACTAAATATGTTTTTATTTCATATGAGAAACATCAACATACATAATATTATTACAATTGTCCGTTCCAAACTATTGACCGTTTTTTCTATATAAATTGTTAATATGGTTCGTGAATATTTTACTACAATTAATACAATAGGAACCAAAAAGCAGGGATTATACTGTCATTGTCACAGACCTATATAATGAAAATTACGTAATGACAAACAGCAATTATTCTCGAACCAAAAAGGATAGATATCAATGACTAATGATACACTTTTCTAGAGTAGTTATTCCTCCACAAATTACATGTTGAATAGCATCCAATGCACACTTATAAGCATGCCATTTGATAAAAGAATCTGGGTTACACACTTACACTTTTTTATATTCATATTCACCTGGAATATGGAACATAAGTCAAATGTTTGATAAGCTACATAAATATGTGGAAATAGAGGTAACCACGGGTTAAGTATTGATATAGGCATCAATCTAAGAAACTTTTTTAATGGCCCAACCAACATTTTTTTATAAAATTTACAAATATACCAAGTTTATATATATAAATTTGAGCCCTTAAAACAGGCCATTATTTATCGCCCATCCAACCTTATTCACGGTCAGGCCAGCCCATTCACGACCTGCCTTGGCCTGCTCCATTTGGGTCCGCCGCCTAACCCGTGTTCCAAGGTGGGGGCGTTTTGGATATTATCGCTGGCCCCATGTGTACTTGTTTTGCCTAATATTTTTATTTTTAAATATATTTAATTATATATTTTATATATATGTTACATATGATATATAATACAATTCTCATGCACTTTTGTAATATTATATCTGATATATATTGTGTTGAAATTGATTTTAATAAATTGATTTTAACCCGATATTGTCTAATTATTTAAGTGAGATCATTTATTAGATTTGGAAAATAAATAATATAATCGTGAATTCACATCATGAGAAGATGAATTTAGCATTTTGAATTTCTCAAAATCAATTTCGGGTGAATGAGAAATTAATGTATTAAGTTAGTACTTAAATACCTTTTATATATGGAATATGAAATGGTGAGAATATGGAAAGACATATCCCACATAGGAAGATATTAAATGTTTGACTAGTTTATATTGAGCTTCATCACTAATAACGTGTAATCATGCGAACTCCTTATGACACACCCTAATGTGGGCCAAGTCATTTTTTTACTAGCCTTCGACTAGCTCAAATAGCACGAGGATGTTTGACTAGCCCCCGCATGTCACACATACAGGCGCTTTAGATGCGCACTTTTCATCATCACGGTAGCTTTGAAGTGTTAGATAAATATTTTTTTATCATGATTTTGATAATTTTGTTTTTACACCAAAACAATGTTTTTAAATGTTGTCCAAATACTCCTAAATGATTTAAAATATTTTTACTAATTTTTCTGAGTATTTCTTCAAGATTATTTTATAAACAAAATTGACAACACTTTTGATGATTTTGTGTTAAAGTATTTTTACACCAAAATAATATTTCTAAATGTTGTCCAAATACTCCCGATCGATTTAAAATATTTTTACTAATTTTTCTGAAAGTATTTTTGAAGTTTATTTTCGATACAAATTGGGCAACACTTCTTTCTTCATGTTCAACGGCCGTCCAATAGGGCAACCCGTGGTCTCAAAAGATGATTTTCAATACGTAAACGAGACGCTTTGAAAAACTCCCTCGAGGTCGACCGTCCGAAAAAGATCGAATGGTCTTCAAGAGAAAACATAAACTCGCTTTCTCAAATTTGTAAGCAGGTGACGGCTCCCTATGGGGGCGACCGGCCGGACCAGTCGACCGGCCCAACCCCGACCGGTCCCTATGATGGTTTTTGGCAGGTAATCTCATTTTTCTATTTGTGCGTTGACCGTCGCCTATATGTTTATCAACAAATTCCTAACCGTTGTGAAGGCATACATCTTTTCCTTAAATTATGGGTTGATTTCTAACAGCCTATAATCTTGATTTTAATTGCATTTTTTGTAGATTTTCAATCCTCAAGATGAGCATATCCATGATCAATCATCTCCTATAAATAGAGTGAAGAATTGAAGCAAACACAACAAGAGAGCATACAAACACAACACAACAAGAAATATGCAAATTTGTCTAAGTCTTTATTGTCAAACATTCTTGTTATAATAATTCAAGTATTTCACTTTCATATCTTGAGGTCTATGCTTATTTCTTGATTACACTTGCACTCAAAATTGTATTATTCATTATCGAGTTGTAATCTTGAATTTGAGTTCATCATTCAACACAAGATATCTTTGTGAGTGTTCTTGTGGTAAGAACACACTTGGTGATCTAGGTGTTAGGTGTAAGAAGATTGTGGTAGTCTTCTTGTTGAAGAGTTTGGTGCTCTTTCGAGGTATTGAAGAATTTGGTGTTATTCAAGGTTGAAGATCAGGTAATCTTCACAGGTGCCGTTGAAGATTGTGGTAATCTTCAAGGGAGATTGTGGTAATCTCCAAATAGGTGTTGTAAGGTGATGTTGTATTAATTGTGGTAATTAATAAAATCTTTTTCTTTTTGAAATCCATCCCTGATATACGCGGTAGAGGATTAGCACTTGTGGGTTGAACTCTATAAATCGACGCTGTTATTTCCTTCCCGCACCTTTGTTCTTGGCTTGGCTTGTTTGATTCAAAAAAAAAGAGGGCATAATCGAGAAATGGAGATAATCTATTCACCCCCTCTAGATTATCGTAGCCGCTGACTTACAAGTGGTATCAAAGCCAAACTTAGCAAGCCTGCCTCCACATCGCGAGTAAAGAAGAACGATCATGGCTATGAATGAAGTCTACCTTACCGCGCCCACCAACAAGCCACCACTATTTGATTCCAAAATTATACATTTTGGAAAGAAAGAATGGAATGCTATTTATAAAGTTCGGGTTCGATATTTGAAACACGATCATAAACGGAGAGTCCATCTCGATGAAAGATGTACCATTCACCTCCAAAGTCCTCAAGGAGCTCAATGATGAAGAAAAGGGAAATTCTTTCATTAAATGGTAAAGCTCTAAATATTCTTCATTGCTCACTTATTTTTTTGAATACGATCATATTCGAGAATACGATCGGCACATGAAGCATGGAAAAATTAGAAGCTATCTATGAATTATATGCAAATGAAAGGCGCAACTCAAAAGCATCTACTTTCAATTGGATACAACATCAAATCCAACAACATGGGATGAGCCCCTTACAACTTCCAATAATGAATGAAGTTCTAACAATGTCTTATGGGCATCGAAGAAAACGAGGCACGCTCAAATCCTCTACTTCTTATGATAATGAATTACAAAATGATTATAGTGATTTGCAAAAATGATTTTGATGAGCTTCAAAATGAATTCCAAAGCTTGCTTGTTAAATACAAAATTTGAAAAAGGAATTCAATGCTTTGAAAAAATGATATGATAGTTTATTTACTTCCTATGAATCACTTTCATGTGCTCACACCATCACACTTGATAAGTGTTAAAACATTGAGAAGGAAAATAGTACTCTTGTTGAGGATATTAATAACATGAAAAAGGATTTATTAAAGTTCAACTTGAGTACCAATAAATGACCAAAATTTTGATGTTCATCATTGTGATAATTTGAAACTTGACGTGGTTATAAGCCTAATGTTATTGTTGATAAGAAAAAAAAACCAAGTCTCTATGCATGTTGGTCATTATGCTCCTAAAATTGTTACTTGCTTTTATTGTGGTAAGAATGGTCACACTAATACTTGTCGAGCCAGAAATAGCTCTAATTATTATTGAGACCTAAAAGTCTCAAAGCTAATCCCGAAGGACCCAAACAATTGAGGGTACCACAAAACAATGTCATATTAGGTACTTGTGGAATAATTATCAAAGAAAAGTCATACCGCCAAGAAGACATCAAATGCCCATTTCATCTTATCAAAATTGAGAAGACATCATCAACAAGATAACTTCTCAAGAGGAAGATACTACCAACAAAGGGAAAGACACAACCCGCGGGAAATGGCGAATTGGTAAACCGTGATTCTCCTTATTTAAATGCGCATAATGTTTTATGTATGCTTGTATTTTTGCTTTCAAAATGATTTTTTAAAATATTTTAAAATGAGGTCTTATACATTTGTGTTCTTAAAATCTTTTGAAAAAGAAGACTCGTATGATGCTTTTATTAAATATTGTGCATTTACTTAGACTAAGCGTGTTTTATTATCCCTTATGGATTTATATATCATAAGATACTTGTGACATATATTATTGCTTTAGCTTACACTTTGCCATTATATTTTGTGCAAGAATTGTTTAAGAATTATGTATATATACCTTCATAAATGATCATCTATGTCATAATATGTCAAGAGTGACATAACCATCGAGGTACGCACACCATTGTTATTCATCTCATGACTGGATATATTTTTTTCCATTTGCCTATGTGCTTGATTTTCAAGATATTTCAAAGTATCTCACGCAAAGTGCTATTAAGAGGATTTTTCGATTTTTGAAAGGCATTATTCGAGCAAAGCTCTTTTATCCGAGACTTTCAAAAGATTATATTTGTTTTGATAAAACAATCGATTTTTATCCTCCTCTCAAAATTATGCATTTGATTGCACATATTCATTCTTGTCAAAACTCTTGTTCAAAAACTTCTTTTAAATAAGGTCTCAACTATATGTTCTCTATTTTCAAATTTCAAAAGAGACCTTTATATAGCTTCATATAAGCATATTTGAACTTTCATGTGTTTATTGAACTCTTAATGATTTTATTTAAAGCATAGTATGTGTTACTTGTTATAGAAGTTTCTACTATTCGATATTACTATGCTCTTGTGCAAAGATATCATGTTAAGATTTTATAGAAATTTTGGTATTTCGGAAATGCTTGATGACCAAGGAAAGGTTAGTAGCTCAATGGTATTGGCAAATATAATATTGATTATGTTGAGACATTTGCACCGCAATACATGTCCTGTTAAGCTATTCATATTTTTACTTGCCTATTGTTAGAGATTTTTCTAACCACAAGTCTACGGTGTCAAGTTTTAATATAGTGATATGAGTAGGGTTATCGATCCACATGGAAATGTGTATATGTACCAAGTATAAATTACCTATGCTATATTTGCATCAATAATAAGGTGGATGTCTCAATTTATAAATAAAAAAATAACTAGATATAACTAATCAAAATATAAACATCTAAATCTATGGAGAGTGAATTCTAGAGGTGTGATGAATCTAGTTTTCCTTATATTATCAATATGGTATATCAATCACAAATTACCAATTTATAAGTCAAGATTTCTACAATAATCATTCTCTCTCGAAAATAAATGATTTAGATCACAATTGGGAAATCAATATCTCTATAAAAATCACCAATTGAAATCTCAATAAAAATTCATGAAAATCTTGGTTGATGTGACTTCAAAGAATTCACAAATCTCTCAATTCTATGAAACTTGTGTTATGTTATTTTTCAAGGCCATGTATTCAATTACCTCTCTCAAGTGTCAAATCAAATACACCAAACACTCTAAATTATTGATCAAGTAATTTAGAAGAATAAATCCAAATAAAGACAAATAGATTTAGGAAATCTTAGATTGACAAACTACAATATCAAAACATAAGTTCAAACATAGATTACATCATCCTCTAGAATTATAAGTTTGAATTTCATGATAAAAATATAAATACCATAATCAAATGAGAATGCATCTCAAATGATATACAAAGTTAAAACAATGTTAATGAATTAAGAAGGAATTAAAGAGATTAAAAAAAAAATCTTATCTATTTCTAGATGATAAATGTCTTCAATCTTCTTCCCAACTCTTTCCCTTGTGTCTGGTAGTGTTGGTTTTCATCCCTGTGTCCTCCATGCCCCAGCTCCACGCCTCCCTCGTATCCATTTATAGACTTTCCTTTAGATCCAAAATTGACTTTTTTGTTTCTTATTCAGTCCACCAATGGGCACTGCAACGCTTTGAAAATGAGCTGCAGCGCACATGACATGACACAACTCAGCAACAGTCACTTATCCAAAATTTGGCCATCGCCTGTATTTCCGTTCCTCCGTGCACACAGCAATTTTGTTTTAGCGCTTCACACAAATGTCCTGAATTTGCCTTTTTGTCTTCACAGGAGTTGTATCCTATCTCTTAGCTCGTGAGCCACTTGAATCAGCTCAATATCAATTTTGTGGAGAGAGTTATGGCCAAAATACTAAATCCTGCCAAAGGCTTGAAAATTTAGACGTGCTTGACGTTTTTGAGAACAATCCTCTTTTGTTTGATCATCCTGATTCTTTTGACATGTGACTATTAATATGACTCTAGACTCAATATAATTGACCAATATGGTCTTGCCACTCAAATGACTCTAAACAATCCAAAATTAATGCCCTAACCTATGAGATATAACAAAAACGACTCAAAATACTCAAAACAACACAAAACTCAAGTCTAGAATCCAAATCAATGGTATAAAACCATGAACAAATATTCAAAACTTAGAATATTGTTTGTCCTCAAGTAATTACAACTCTAAAAATGAAAATACAAGACACAACAATACAAACAAATCGCAAAACTTCACAAATTCAATATCATTTGTCTCATTACTCATTTCATTATAATCAAGATGTTTGACATTTGATCAAACGAAAGTGAATGTTCATGCACAATTCCGCTTACATCATTCAAATAGATCCATGCAATCAAGTGTTATCAAATGATCCACTTAATTATCAAGAAATAATGTTTATCTGATTCGATAAGCTTGTCATTCACACTAATCTCCACTAATGTGTAGCTAATGTAAACACAAGATCAATAGTGACTTTGCTTGTAATGTGGGCTTAGGTAAGGAGGAAAATATAGATTAAGTAGCTCAACTCACCGAAACACACAATTATCACTTCAAATCACCATTGCTAAACAAAATAGCTTACCTTCACTTTGAAATTTCCACTGCTTCCTTTTATGAGCCCAAACTTCAACATTTTTTTTTTCAAACCCCAAACTTATTCTTGCATATTTTTACATGGGGGGTCTTATATTTTTTTTCTAACAACTTCATGCAAGTGAACATATACCCTACTTATCATACCACCTCAATCTTCAACATTTTGTGTGTATGGGAGTGGATTGTAATTGTGGATTTTCACATGAGGCCTCAATGTATATGATTACAAAGAAACGGTTTAATTGTGCTCAAAGGGGACACTAGTGAAAATATATAATATAAAGGTAGGTATTTTGTCTCACTTTGTTCAAAGATGGCCTAAATCATTTCCTTAATGTTACTTCACCTAGGATTTCGCCTACTTCGAGATCAAACAAGTTCTAGACCGCAGATCATACAAGAAACACTCAACGCCATAAATCATTTTCAAATAAATCAATCAATTATGCATGTAGATGGAATTAATGAACAAGCATAAATCACCGTCAAACACATGCTCTTTTTGATCTTAACTCATATTCAACAAATTCACTTAGTCATGCATTTATTACTTCAACAAATGACTTGCTCGACTCAACTCAAAGCAAATATACAAGACAAAGAAAAACACGAAGAAAGCAGATCACAAACTCGAAAAGGTATTACCACTCCCCAAACTTAATATAACCATTGTCCTCAATGGAAGAGGTAACACCGCCGGAATCGTGGGTGAAAGAGAAGAATAGGGCCAATTGGTAGCACTCCAGCAGGGGTCGATGGCTTTTTCCTTACCTTTCTATGATTTAGAAGGCACAATACCAACCGCATACACAAACCAAACGTGGAAACGAGCAATGGGGTAAAGTACACAATATCATACTTAAGACCATGGGAAAGACATTAATGTCATATAATTGTAATCAATATGTGAACTCCCAACAATAAAACCAAGAAGGGTGGCAAAAGTTGTTAAATTTCTCATCGAGGCATTTTATCAAATACATGGTGCACATATATAGAGAGAATAAAGATGTGGAGGCAATTTATATAAACCAATTATGCCCAAAATTTCAATACCAATCCAAATTTATCACAATAAGCACCTTGCACATAACTTCACAAGAATCGCGAATGAGCATGCATGCAGGGGAGGGGAGATGCAACATGACTACTACTAATAAAACACAAGCATTCTAACTAATCAAACTATGAAAGAAGTAAAATGAGCTTCTGGGTTGCCTCCCAAGAAGCGCTTAAATTTAAAGTCTTTAGCCGACTTTTTTTACTCAACCAGATCCAAAATAAATGTCGATCATGCCGCTTTCAGTATTTTCTAACAATATAAAGCATCCTTCGCTGTATGTAAGACGTGGATGATTAAGGATCGCATGTCGATGGTCTTTTGAAATCAAAAATGTGTTCCTAATGATGAAAAATGGTTTATCAATCATAGTAAAGATATTTATCTTTACTCACATTAACTATCACCAAATCAGTAATATGTGAATTGATCACCATTTTCAAACATTGTTCCTTCCGGGTTGTACGCTCTTTAAAAATTTGATACATTTGTATTGAAGCTTACATCTCAGAGTGCACATATTTTTGTCAATACGAGGATTTTCAATTGAGAGGAGAGATGTAGATACTCCCCGAGTTAATTCTGGATTTCGGATCCTCCTCTTTGTAAGATCTGGATTGCACTTCAAAAGTGCTCCTCCAAATTTTGAAGGATATCCACCTTTTTCATAATGGGCAATTCATGTTCATGATTTTCTATTTCACCAGTCCCAAGAATGATGACGACTCTTCATTATTAAGTTGGTAAATCATTTGTTGAGTAACTTGACATATTTTGACATGTAATCTCAATTTGTTGAATGCATTTCTGCTTATAGTAATCTATCATCACTTTCAATTTCTTATCATACACTCTTCGGATAAACTCAACAAGATTTTTTCCAACCTGATCGACGCTTTTATCTCATCTTGTCAGTTTTTCGCCTTTACAATCGTCTAGTGAAATTGATAAAGTTGTTTTTCCAAGCTAGATAATTGTTCTTGGTTGATGAAAGGTTTCATGATTCGCTATTTTCCCATACATTTTCTTGAGGTTGATATTAGCGAACAAAACGGGTTCACACTTCATTTCCAAAATCCCAGAGATCATCGGTTGGCCACGATATGCATACATTATAATTCCATCCAACGATGTGCCTAAAAACCATTTACGCCAAAATTAAAACAATAAAAGAAAGAAACAAAAAAATAGTCAAATTACAACTATGCAATCAACCTTGATATCACACAAAAACACATTCTCAACGTAAGCGCCAAAACTTGTTAGAGATTTTTTTCTAACCGCAAGTCTCATGTGTCAAGTTTTAATATAGTAATATGAGTAGGTTGTCGATCCACAGGAATGCGTGGTATAAGTACCAAGTATAAATTACTCATGCTATATTTGACAGATCAATAATAGGTGGATGTCTCAATTTATAAATAAAAATAACTAGATATAACTAATCAAAATATAAAAACATCTAAATCTATGGGAGAATGAATTTAGAGGTGTGATGAATCTAGTTTTTCTATATTATCAATATGGTATATCAATCACAAATTACCAATTTATAAGTCAAGATTTCTACAATAATCATTTCTCTCGAGTGCCAAATGATTTTAGATCACAATTGGGAAATCAATATCTCTATAAAATCACCAATTGAAATCTCAATAAAACTATGAATCTTGGTTGATGACTTCCAAAGGATTCACAAATTTCTAATCTCTATGAAATCTTGTGTTATGCTATTTCAAGGCCATGTATTCAATTACCTCTCTCTTGTCAAATCAAAAACACCAAACACTCTAAATTATTGATCAAGTAATTTAAAAGCAATAAATCTAAATAGCACAAATAGATTGGGAAACTAGATTGACAAACCACAATGTCAAAACATAAGTTCAAAAATAGATTACATCATCCCTCTGCACTATAAAGTTTTTTACGATGAAAATACAAATACCTATAATCAAATGAGAATGATCTCAAATGATATACAAGAAACAACAAAGAATAGAATTAAGAATAGAATTAAAGAAATTAAAGAAGAATTTTATCTATTTCTAGATGATAAATATCTTCAATCTTCTTCCCCAACTCTTTCCTTGTGTCTTCGTGGTGTTGGTTTTTCATCCCAGTCATTCTCCATGCCCTCTAGTTCACGCTCCATGTATCCATTTATAGTACCCTCTCCTTTTAGATCAAAAATTGACTTTTCTTGTTTTGTCCGCTTTCACTTGAAAAATAGGCTAAAAATGGGCGCCGCATACGACACGATTACTACCTTTGGCGCTTACAACATTTATCCAAAATTTGGCCATCACGAAAACAATACGTAACTGAACGCTACAAC